>JASDQU010296967.1:0-14094 GCA_032191745.1 Picea mariana | reverse complement strand
TATCTCACCGGTTTAATTTGTTTATGTTGTTGTTTATGTTCCACAAGGGTTAGGTATTCAAGGGTTCTACAGACAAGGGTTTGCCCTGTGCTATAGCTCTCTGATATACATGCGGGGTCCAACAGTAGTATTTGGCCCAATATCTTAGGGAAATAACTAAGGAGGATAGACCGTACCCTTAGCCGTACTACCCGACTACCCAGGTACTAGAGAGTATCTTCCCGAGTGTTGTTCTCGGTGACACTATAGCAGTCCAGTGGCCGATAGGTTTATCTAAAGAGGGCTTCAGGAAATCTAGGCCGATCCGTACACAGGTGTTGTCTGATGTGCTACCACTCGAAGGGGTACCAACAGGGGTTACAAGGGTGGCCAACATATGTGTTCTTAAGAACCACTTGTATTTCCTACGTGTATGAATCCCTCAACTGCAGGTTTATGCGCGTAACGATAGATCTCTATGGCTTAAAGACATCGGAATACGTCTCTACCCTGGAAAAAAAAATACCCACAATTTCTGCCAAGGAAAGTGCTCTGATACCACTTGCAAGATACCAGTTATATAAAATATGCAGAACAGAAATAAAATGCTAGAAATGGTAGAATAATAGTAAAATATCCAGCATAATCTTCACAATACACAGAAATGATATACAAAATAGCAATAGAAAAGCACTTTGATTCAGAAAGCAATGTTCATGGGCCTCTTCGAGGGGGCAACCTCCAGTCGAGCAGCGCTCTATTACAATAATCTCCAAGCTAGGGTTCACATACCCTCGCCCCTTATTTATACTAAATATGTCTATTAAGAGAAGCATCTAGAGGAAGATCCTTCTAGAAGTGGAAGCTTCTATTAGGTCTTCTTACATCCACCTTATTCTATTTTATTGAAAGGCCTTATTAATATTGACCTTTATTACATCCGAATACATTGATCTACCTATGTGCGAGTTAGGACCTTAACAGAGTCATTTTCAGTATATGTAGGCATTTTTGCCACTTTTAAGAAAAGGTCGATGGTAGAGAAAAGCTTTCGATTTGTAAAGTTTTAATGAACACTCTAGTTCTCTATTTATGCTTTGTAATCTGATATTTCTTATTTAATGAAAGTCATCTTTCCTTACTACATATTTTTTTCCTCTGATACTAAAAGAGTTCATGATTAACCGATTCACTTGAATTATTGTGATTGCATTATAATGAATGTTTCATTATAGTGTTGTAATTCCTTTCAGTTTATTTGAGATTTAAATTCAAGAAGTTCTTGCGTTTAAGTTTTTCTTCTTTAGGTTGTTGGAAGACCTGATGTCCTCGGCAAACCTCTATATTTCCTAGCTAAGTTTTCCTCCTACTCACCCTTACTACAACTTACTGACTAGATTTAGATCAATACCTCACCTATCTGTGCATGCCAACCTAGTTTCTGAGTTAAAATGATACTTTCCTAAGACCGAGCCCATTTGACCTTTTTATAACCAACCTATGACATAAAACTATGATGGGTATCAGGCTTGCCTTTCCTGCAATCTGAAGGGCAACTTCTAGTGCTAACATTTCTGGCACTGTTGTCAGGGACGAAATTGAAGATTTTCCCTGAGATTGAACGACAATGTTTACTATTTCTGAAGGTGCATCAAAACTTAGTATATCAAAGATTGCAACTGTGCACCTAGAGACTCCATCATGGCAAATCCACTGAGGAGATTCCACTGTCTCATTTTTGTTGTTTCAGTGTGACTGCTTCCAACTACACATGGTAGCCCTCGGAAGAACACAATGATTAGATCTAGTCTTTGATGGTGAACAAAGACCAGACACACTCATTTTGCATATCATTCACCTGACGACTCGATGGTTAAAGAATCGATTGGCGACTCCACTGGTTCAAAATGGACAAAATCATGGCTT
Source organism: Picea mariana (assembly GCA_032191745.1). Taxonomy (NCBI): domain Eukaryota; kingdom Viridiplantae; phylum Streptophyta; class Pinopsida; order Pinales; family Pinaceae; genus Picea; species Picea mariana. The sequence goes on along the minus strand of JASDQU010296967.1, from coordinate 12,189 downwards.
GGAGGTTTGCTCCTTTTGATTTTTCTGTTGTTCCTGGCTTTCCTAATGTTGTCCCTACTATGGATGAATGGGGCGATTATTTGCCCATATTTAGGGAGCATAAATAGGACAACCCTGCTCATCATCTCTGTGAGTTTCATGAACTCATGCATCAGTGGGAGATACATCATGAGGATGTATTATGAAAAATGTTCATGTTCTCATTGGATGGGGATGCCCATGAATGGTATCAATCCTTGCCCCCTGCCAGCATCTCCTCCTTGAGAGAGTTTCATGCAACTTTCAATAGACACTGTCAAATGTGTTATTCCTCTGAGTTAATTTGTCATAACTGTTGTGAGGGGTATAGATATGGTGTTTAGGACATAGTTCATTCTTGCGAAAGCTATGAGGATGAAGGATATACCTCAGAGGAGTTCATAGAGTTGGTACAATCACTTTCTACAAGACTAGAAAAATTTGAGGTAGATCGTGCTTGCTACTCTTATGAAGAAAGTGCAGAGGATTTTCCAGTCCTTGAAGAAGATGTTCCTAGCATCCCTACTGAGGATGATAATGAAGATTCCATAGTTGTAGAGGCCTTGCATTCTTCTCCTGATGTGCCTGTTGTTTCAACCTTTGATGATTATTCGGATGAGGAGTAGTAGAGCCCTGCATCACAATTTGTTAACCTGGGGAGAAACCAGCCTGTGAATGACAACTATGAATCAAGTTATGAGTTGGATATGCAATATTTCCAAGAACATACTGCTGATTCGTGTCCTCTGTTCACTAATGAAGAATATTACGAGGAAATCCTCCATCCTTGGCCTACAGAAGACGTTGAGCAGCAGATTGAAGAGCAGAGCTTTCCCATGGGTCCTGTTTATGATTATTATGAATCTGACCCTTGGGAAATCCATGAAAAAGAACTAGAGGATTAGCAGAAGGGGTGGTTTATCTCTTTTCCAGAGCCTGTAAGTGAGAAACCATCATCTGAAATCAGCCAGCCTACATCATCTTCTCATTCACCTGCACTCTCCAAAGACATTCAGCCATGTGTGAGCAACTGTGTAGCAGAGGTGGATGCCTGTTATAAATCTTTTGGAGTTTGTCGCTTGGTCTATGAGCCTATCAATGAGTATATAGAGTGGCATTTCCTTCATGTCTTGGATCCTCCCTATTTCATCTCAACTTCAGCCCTTGGAAACAAGTTGAAGGGTGTAATCGTACTGCTGTCACGGTTGCATCATCTACTAATGGTCATTGGCAGAGTAGAAGAACTTCCAGTCGGGAAGTTATTTGAATGGATATGGTGGAAGTTTTCTTTCACCTAGCATTTTGTGAAAATTGATTAGTTTAGGATTGTACATAAATCAGATCCCTGGAGCCCGTGTGTTTTCTTTCATTTTTAGTAGAGTAGTGTGTACATATTTCCTTGTTTTCTTATGTGAAAGTTTTGAGCTAGAGTCCATAACCCAATAGCTAAGGCACTGGAACTGCAAAAGGATATCTTAGAGCCTCGCAGGGAGGAATCTATCCCCCATGGAGCCTAATGTTATCACTTAAACTTGTCAAGGTATTGTGAGTCTGTGTTTTCTACCTAAGTCTGTGTTTTTCCCTATCTCTCTCCTTTCACAGACCACTTCTTAAACTTTTAGCCCCTTCAGCTTGTATAATCATTTTTATTTGCCTCCCTCCATGTTTGTAGTGCCCTGGCCTCCCTGTTTTTCCAGCCCCTATCTAGTCGTCCAAACCTTTTTTTACATAGGCCATAGCCGCGGGCTCAAAGCGCAAAATTTGAAGTAGTCTAATATGGAAACAAATCAAGCGAGCAGGAAATGTTAATATTTCAATGGAGGAGATCCATAAAGTAGATCAGATTGACAGTCATTAGGTAGTCGGAGCCACGAAGTTGCTCAAAGTTTAGTGCCAAGGCAAAGGCCCGCCATCAAAGGTCGAGCAAGGATTTAATCTGGACCGTTAAATTCAAAAGGACACATGGTGCAAAGGTAGCATTTTGCTGACTCATGGGGTGGATCAATTAATGGGACAAGTCTTTAGAACTTGCAAAATGCGAAATTGCGAAAATATCGCAGTCGTTGATCGAAAGAGAGATCTGGGCCGTTAAAATCCACATCTAGGTGTGCGGGTGGAGATCAAGTCTAAACTGTTAGATCCGAGTGTGGAAGGGGAAGATCTAGTCCGTCCATCATGAAGAACTTAGGGTCTTTGATCTAGCAGCAACAAATATCAGAGGATCGGAAATCGGGGGTTCAGGCTTTTCGTCATAAAGGAGCATCCACCGCTCATTGTCCTGAGACCTGAAAGGCCGATGAATTAATCTAGGTCGTCCAAGAAGAGGGGAATGTGGAAGTAGATAACGTGAAATCATGATTTCGCATATCATATGTTTGAGCATAGCACAAACTCCCGACACACGAAATCGCGAAGTGCTCAAAGTTTGGGCTCATGGTCATAGCCCATATCCCTATGGCATGCGGGTCTGGGAAGAATATTAGCACCTATTGCGTAGAGTTGGTGACGTGGGGTCTTCGGGGAAGAAATCTTGGTCATAAATTTTAGAGCAGATCCGACTGTCGATCTGAAAATGACCATTTCACGATTTCAGGCATCGCGATGTTTTGAATCAAGGGGAGTGAGAACTCTCGATATGCAAAGTCTCAAAATTTTATTTGGTTAAGTATAGGGCCAAAGCCTACGGTCACATGGGACAAAGAAGGTGGAGCTATGTAAAGGCTCAAAGCACCCAATTTTGTCACAGAGAAGGATATGGCATAGTATCGAGGCACCAAAGTTAATTCAAAGGAATCGTGAGCTCAATCGGAATGTTCATGGGTGTCAAGCCTCATCCTGATCCCAAGGAAGGAAATTAATGAAAATGGGAGGGTAGTTGAAACCGTGTTTCACCACTTAAATGAGAAGCATGGAAAGAATGGTTGTGGCGGCAGGCTGATAGCCTAGTGCCCCTCTGAAATTGAATTTTCCTGCTAATCCCATACTATCTGAGTTCTCATCTAACATAGGACTACAGGTGCAGTCTTACTGAGAAGATGTGGCCTCATGGAAGCCCAAGCATGCCTCTGCTGAGGAGGGTGAGTCATTTTGAGTATATGTAGGCATTTTTTCCACTTTTAAAAAAAGGTTGATGGTAGAGCAAAGATCCCAATTTGTAAAGTTTTAATGAACACTATGGTTCTCTGGTTATGCTTTGTAATCTGAGATTTCTTGTTTAATGAAAGTCATCTTTCCTTACTACATATTGTTTTCCTCTGATACTAAAAGAGTTCATGATTGACCGATTCACTTGAATTATTGTAACTGCATTATAATGAATGTTTGATTATAGTGTTGTTGTAATTTCTTTCAGTTTCTTTGATATTTAAATTCAAGAAGTTCTTGCGTTTAAGTTTTTCCTCTTTGGGTTGTTGGAAGACCTGATGTCCTCAGCAGACCTCTACATTTCCTCACTAATTCTTCCTCCTACTCACCCTTACTACAACTTACTGACTGAATTTAGATCAAGACCTCACATATTTGTGCATGCCAACCCAGTTTTATGAGTTAAAACAATACTTTCCTAAGACTGCACCCATTTGACCCTTTTATAACCAACCTGTGACATAAAACTCTGAGGGGTATCGGGCTTGCCTTTCTTGCAATCTGAAGGGCGACTTCTGGTGCTAACAGGCATTACCACCCAAATACCAACAACAACTACAACGAACAAACACCCACAACGGGTAGTGCAGACTTCGGCCAAGTTATCATCCGCCTCTATTCATTAGGACGTGCAATGATCCCCTCATCAGGAATCATGTCGTTGCCAGGTGATAGGCATGAAAAAAACCGTGGTGCAATAACATAATTGGACCCTCAACACCAGATAAAATCAACGTGCTAGGATATCAAGGACTATCTAAACACCTGACGACTAACCCTAGGACCCAATCAACAAGTCAACAATATGACTATGACATTAATATGACACAATAATCTCCTTGCACGACAAAATCAATCCATACATTAATTAAATGATTTTGTTACTGATCGAAGAAGTTCTCTCTCAAGAATCCATTCTACAATAAGTCTTTATTATTTAATTAAGATTTTAATTACATAAAGGTCTCACTACCCTTGTCTTTTACTAACATATAATTCCTTGTAGCCTAAGTTAACTCCCACAACCCTTTCATTACCCTGCCCAAACAAACAACCCTTAGATCAAGATAGTTGACATATCCACAATGTCATTTATCAAATCTAGGTTTAACCATGATCACGCAATCTAAATCTAATATCTGTCTATGAAATACATGAAATCTCTAAGCTAAATATATCATAATGTTGTCATTTGAATATTTGCGATGCAGAATTAATATATGATATCACTGTCATTCAAATATATGCAATCGTGGTGTGTAAATATATGATATAATGAAATTATTGTAAACATATATATGGTGTGAATATATATTGTAGAGTGTGATATATGATAAATACAAAAATAAGATGTTGCTAGGTGAATTATGATGTTACTGTCTTAATAAATGTATAGCATAAATATATAGTGTAATTTATAACATAGAGTGTAAAAGCTATCCAAAAATGCTTTCATTTTAGCTGTCAAGTTCGTTGTCAACACTCAAAGAGTTTGTTGCCAGCAATCATTGGAATCATTGTCCATTAATCAATGCAGAGCTAAAGCTGCTCATTATAACGCCACTAATGTTATTCAAAAATAATTATAATAACTGTCACTGCTTTCATGCAATGTCATACCATCAAGATTACTATCAAATCAATCGCTATCTATTATTATCACTTCCATTAATACTATATCATTATCCCTTGATAAACAAATGTCTAGACTTGATTGTTTTCTAAAAGAGAAAACATTGACTGTGTTATGGAAATCCATCACGAGATCGCTATACCCTACATTAAATACATATAAATCGTTGCCCCAAGCATATCCACTAAATACATATGAATTTGTTGTCACTATAATGTTGTCAATCAATTTGTTAGGTTTACCATTCAATTTCGTTCAGTTTTATCAATGAAAATCGTTGAGTTTTACCATAAAAAATCATTGAGTTTTATCAATGAAAATCGTTGAGTTTTATCATCAAAATTAGTTGAGTTTTATCAATGAAAATCATTGAGTTATATCATCAAATTCACTAGGTTTCATCAATGAAACTTTGTTGAGTTTTATCATCAAAAAGCGCTGAGTTTTATCAATGAAAATCGCAGTCAATAAAACATAAAAAAAACATTGTCATGAAGATTCAAATCTTAGTTATGATGCAAGAGAATCGCCTTCAAAGTCAAAGACACAAGCATGGAGGAAAATATATGACATCTCATCATGATAGAGTTTCAAATCAACATTTAACTCAGAAGTAAATTGAGTTGTTGAGATATTTTTGGAAACAACATTTTTAATATGTCATGTTTGTAAAGTCGTATAGGACAGTAAGGGGTTGCATATATAGAGTTTTGACTCTTATCTGGCAATAAATGTTATTTGTTGTAATAGGAAAAAGTAGGTAACCGCTAAGAGTTGATATGATAGGTTGCAGATAGGACAAGAGAGCTCATGGAGCCAGTCCTTAGATAGTTTTTTGTTGTATCGTAAAAGTATTATGAGATAGGAAGATAGAGATCAGTAGAGAACAATAGAGTAGAAGAAAGATGTAGTGGAGAACTGCAATATTGTGTAATTTGTTTCATGAATGAATAGAACAGACAGAATTGTCCCAAATCTTGGATTGTGTTTTTTATTGTGTGATTAAATGAATGTTACATTATGTGTATGTCGTTTAGTTCATTTTCGTTCATATATGATTGTTCGATAAGTTGATCATATGAATTTGTGACGAAACTAGATAAGTTTCAATTGTTTCTCTTCTGAAAATCGTATGCAAGGTGTGCATATAGAACACAAGGAGTGTGTCGAATGAGTCTCATATTTACTCAGAAGAGTTCAGAGAGAGAGTAGAGGAAACTTAGACCAGGTGCAAGGAGTGCACAACGTCAAGGAATGACTAAGCGTCGAAGAACCATAAAAAAGGAACACCAGGAGGGAGAGAAGAATTTATTTTCAAGAAATCCTTCAAATTGAGTTATTGAAATCTTTGAACACAAGGAGTGCGTGGGAGGTAGAAATCCTTTAAGGATAAAGCTCAGAAGGGATAGCACTTTTCATAAGTGTTGACGAGATCCAAGAGTCAAACTCGTAGGAGGAGCAAAGGTCGAGACCTTTGAATATTGATAAATCTTCTAAGTCGGAAGAAATCATAAGCTTAAGAGCAGGAGCGATAGTGACCGTTGGATCATAGTGCAAAGGATCAAAAACCATCTGATCATAGCAAGGTGCACAAACCTTAGTGCTTTGCACATGCAGGAGAGAGAACTTACCAAATTTCTGAAGTCCTGATTAGTTTGGGACCGTCCATCATCAAGGAAGAGAGGTGGCCCAAGAGCCACAGCTCCAGAAGTTTGTGGACAAAGAGGAGGTGAAATAGCCGAAGTAGGATCCTGACCATTGATCTCCAGAAGATACGTGTCAGCAAACCAACAGCTTTAGGAAATTTATTCAAGATTTTTTTATTTGAGACTTGAATCTCCCAAAGCGCGAATAGTAGAAGAGATGAGAGTCATCGATCTGTGAGTGGACACTTGTCAATAGATCGTGAGCTCTGGGTAAATTGCATTGGGGCTTCAGTTGAGAGTTGAAATTATCGAAACCCAAAGAGCCGAAGTGAATTTGGATTGCCGGATCTAGAAGAGACGTGGCATAGATCAGTGGACTTCAGGTAAAGAACCAAAGTAATCCTCGATCGCCATATCAAGTGGACATGTGGCAGAAATCCACATACTTCGAGGGAAGTGAAAATTTTGATATTCGAGATCTCAAAAGTCTGAATACCTGAAGGAGATCTCGACCATTGATTGAGAAAGGGGTTGCAAGACTGTTTATTTAATTGAAAGGTCAAAACACCCAAAGTAGAAGTAGGTTCATTGATTGAGGAGGACAGGTGTCCACGGATCGTCAACTCCAGAAGATTGACATACAGAGGAAAGTAGGGTTTGAGATTTGAAAAGTATGAATTCTAGAGTCACAAATAAGATCACATCCATTGATTTAGGAGGGGTAGATCTAGTCTATATATTTGGAAAGGGAAGATCTGAACCAACAGTTCAAACAGTACCTTCAAGATCGGGAGATTGACAGTCCCATAGTATTTTGGGGACAGGAGTTGCATGAACTTTAAAACGTTGAAGGCGGGCCACAATCCAGACCGTGGTTTTGACAAGAGTACACGTGGAGGCTTGAGGAGAATTGTGGGTCGAAAAGTAGTTTGATTTCAAACCGCCTTTGGTCGTTCCCACAATCACATGGTCATGTGAAGTCATCACCCAAGGTCATATCAAGAGGGGGTTTATCAAAAAAGGAGCTAACACCCAGTACTCCGAGATTTTGCAGAAGAGTGAGAGGGAAGGTTACGGTTACCATAAGACCTGTACCAGGGAGATGAAAAGGCCTGTATTTAGATACAGAAGGAGACCACTAAGGTTTCAAAGGGTCATTTGACTGAATAATCGGATATCCTTGACTGAGAGGTCGTGTAGCCCTATGGGGGAGTAGGGGGGCTGCATTAGGTGGTATCATAGATGATATTGAGTTTGTTTGTAGATAGCAGATAAAGGAGAAAGGAGACAAATTGATATAATTTGTGGTATCAAGAAAATTTGATTTCTTTTTGTAAGCATTAGAAGGTAAGGCAGTGAAATCATGCCACCCAGGAGGTGTGGAGTGAATCCAGAAATGGAAGAAGAAATGAGGAGACTCCAAATGAGACTGGATGCCATGGAAACAGTGCAGAGGAGAGCATGAGACACTAGAGATATCATTGAAGCTAAGAGCCAAGAGATAGAGGTCAAAGAAAATGTAGCAGAGGATGCTGCACAAGATCACTTATTGAAAGTTGTTTCAAGAATAGGAGCCAGAGAAAGAATAGAGGTACCAATGTATGAAGGAAATTTGGAAGTTGAAGAATTTTTATATTGGGTACATGCTATGGATAAATACTTCTATTACGAAGATAACGAAGAAGACAAGATGGTGAAGCATGCAGTGACAAGACTAAAAGGTCATGCAACGCTATGGTAGGATGAACTGCAAGCCAAACGCAGGAACAAAGGTAAGCAGAAAATTAAGAACTGGGATAGGATGGTATCCAAGCTGAAGGAAAAATTTATCCCAAAGGATTACCAAATCAATATGTTCATAAGATTTCAAAACCTGAGACAGAAAATCTTATCATTGAAGGAGTACACTGAGGAATTTTACAGACTGAACATCAGGGATGGATAGAAAGAGAATGAATATGAGAAAATAGCCAGATATATCAATGGGCTGAGATATGAAATACAAGAGGAGATCAGCATGATGTCGGTTAGTAAAGTCGAGGATGCCTATCAATCAGCCTTGAAAGATGAAGAAAAATTGGCCAGGAAATAAAGCCAATGAAACAGAGGAGGAAATTCAAGCAGAGGTAAGGTAACCAGCAGAGAAAAGTTCCAGAAACCAAAGCATGAAACTGGAAAACAACATAGTCATCCAGAGAAAGGTGGAAGTTCTAAGGAAGGACAACATGGAGGAAGAATCTCTTTTTCCAGAGGCAGAGGAAGAGCCAGAGGAGGCGAAGTCAGATGTTATACCTGTGGAAAATCATGCCACAAGTCTTGGGAATGTCCCGAGAGAAAGAAAGAAGGAGGAGGTGAAGCACAGAATCATGTTGAAGCAGAAGCAGCAGAAGGAGGAAAGAACCTCATGATGAGGAAAATTCTTCTTAAACCAGAGAAGGAGGCAAAAGAGCTAGTTCAATGAACAAGTCTGTTCAGTACTTCTTGCAAGATGAAAGATATAGTTTGCAAGGTGATCATAGACAGTGGGAGCACTGACAATCTAGTATCCACAGAGATGGTGGAGAAGCTAGAGTTGAAGACAACTGCACATCCAAACCCATACAAGGTATCATGGTTTTATAAAGGACATCAAGTAATGGTAAGTCAACAATGCCAAGTTGAATTTAAAATAGGAGGTTATAGGGATGAAATATTACGTGATGTAATTCCTATGGATGTTTGTCATATTTTATTGGGGAGACCATGGTAGTTTGACATAAAATTTATTCATGATGGAAGAAAGAATAATTATAACCTATAATTAAAGAATGGTAGGACACATATGTTGTTACCCATAGAAAACGAAGAGCAAAAGAGGGAAGCTAGTTCAAGTATACTTCTCATGAGTGGGAAGGAACTCTTGAATGAAGTCAAGAAGGAGAAATAAATACAGTTTGTTGTAGTGAGGAATCCTAGAGTTATTCTTACAAATACTTTTGTGGAAGATTTTCCTGAAGAAATCCAGGAACTGTTAGAAAAAATTGTTGACATAGTAATGGATGAGTTACCTCACTCATTTCCACCCATTAGGAGTAGAAGCCATCATATTGACTTTATTCTGAGAGCTAGTTTACCAAACAAAGCATCTTATTGGTTGACACCCAGAGAGAATGAGGAAGTCAAGAATCAAGTCCATGAGTTATTGGATAAAGGTTTATTCAGGGAAATTCTAAGCCCATGCTCATTACTGACTATGTTAAGTCCAAAGAAAGATGGAGGATGGAGAATGTGTACAGATTCCAGAACCATCAACAAGATAACCATTAGGTATAGATTCCCTTTATTGAGGATGGATGATTTGATGGATTGGTTGATTGGAGAAAGTTATTTTTCCATGATAGACTTGAAGAGTGGATATCATCAAATAAGGATGAGAGAGGGAGATGAGTGGAAAACAGCAATCAAGACAAATGAAGGATTGTTTCAATGGTTGGTCATGCCATTTGGGTTGACAAATGCACCCGTCACATTTATGAGATTGGTGAATGAAGTATTGAAAAACTTCATAGGAAAATTTTTCATAGTATATATGGATGATATACTAATATTTTGTAAGACAGAGAAAGAACACTTGAGACACTTGACATCAGTGATGGAAAAGTTGCAGCAAGAGAAATTGTTGATAAATCTGAAGAAAAACTCTTTTATGAAGAAGGAACTCATATAATGTGGTTTTGTGATATATTCAAATTAATTGAAGATGGATCCAAAAAAGGTGAGAGCAATCAGGAAATGGCCATCGCCAAGAAGCATATTTGAGGTAATAAATTTTCATGGGTTAGCGAGTTTTTATAGAAATTTTATCAAAAATTTTAGTGGTATATGTACACCCATGCTGGACACTGTGAATAAGAAACACAATTCTTTCAGTTGGACAAAGGAATATGAAAAAAGTTTCAAAGTGTTGAAGGAGAAAATCACAGAACAATCAATTATGGTCTTACTATATTTTGGAAAAACATTTCAAGTAAGATGTGATGCAAGTGGATTAGCTATTGGAGCAGTCTTGAGTCAGGATAATAGGCCAGTTGCTTATTTCAGTGAGAAGTTGAATGACACCAAGAAGAAATTTTCCACATATGACAAAGAATTTTATGTAGTGATTCAAGATTTGAAGAAGTGGAGACACTATCTAATTCCTAAATAATTTGTCTTGTATAGTGATAACCAAGCTTTGCAGTTTATTACTAGGCAAGAAAAGTTGAATCAGAGACATGCTAAATGGGTAGAATTTATGAAAAAATTTACTTTTGTTACTAAGCACATTGTTGGAACTGCTAACAAAGTTGCAGATGCTTTGAGCAGGAGGAGTTTAATTGTACAGCAATTCCAAGTGGAGACCTTAGGGTTTGAACACCTCAATGAGATGTATAGAGAAGATGCAGATTTTAAGGAAGATTATGAGGCATGCAAGAATCCTTTGTTGGGAGACAAAAGCCCATGGACTAAATATTTGGTCTAGGATAGATTATTGTTCAAAGGAAGCCAACTATGCATACCAAAATTCTCAATGAGAGATAACCTGTTGAAAGAGAAACATAGTGGAGGTTTAGCTGGACATTTTGGTCATGATAAGACATTTTCACAACTAAGCAATTTATATTATTGTCCGAGCATGAGGGCAAAGGTGAAAACATTTGTAAAAAAATGCAGAATTTTTTAGTATGCAAAAGGAAGACAATAGAAAACTGGTTTGTATCAGCCATTACCAATTCCAGAGAGGTCGTGGGATGCAATCAGTATGGATTTTGTTTTGGGATTGCCTAGAAATCAAAAAGGGAGTGATTCCATATTTGTTGTGGTAGAAAAAATTTCAAAAATGGCACATTTCATACCATTCCAGAAAACAAACGATGCTACACACATAGCTAATTTTTTTTTTCAGAGAAGTGGTGAGACTACATGGATTGTCGAGGAGCATAGTCTCGGACAGGGACACCAAATTTGTAGGATACTTTTGGAGGATTCTATGGAAGAGGATGGGGACAAACTTGTCCTTTAGTTCAGCATATCACCCTCAGACAGTTGGACAGACTGAAGTAGTAAACATGATTCTGGGAAACTTGTTAAGAAGTTTATTCATTGAGCAAGGTCTTCAATGGGATCGGATTCTGGCACAAGCTGAATTTTCATTCATCAATTCAGTGAACAGGAGCATAGGGAAAATTCCATTTGAAATTGTGTATGGTATACATCCAAGAGGGATTACAGATATGAGAGATATTAATCAAGAAGAGTTCAGAAGCATTGGAGCAGAAGATTTTTCAACAGAAATGCAAAAACTCCATGACAGAGTCATAGAACAGCTACAGGACAGCAGCCAGAAATACAAGAACAGAGTTTATCAAAAGAGAAGAGAAGTTCAATTCGAAGTACGAGATGAAGTTTTAGCTCATTTGAGAAAACAAAGGTTTCCAATAGAAACGTATAACAAGTTGAAGATGAAGAATATAGGACCATGCAGGATTCTCAGAAAATTCGTAGCCAATGCTTATGAAATTGAGTTGCTAGACAATGTTGGGATATCATCGATATTCAATGTTGCAGAAATGTATCCTTACATGAGAGATGAGGCAGGAGAATCATATGATCAGAAGGAATTTTAGTGGGAAGAACAATTGCCCACAGCATAAAAACCTTAGATGGAGAAAATCATTGAAGAGAGAGATGGAAAGAAGACCAGGAGGAAGACATATCCTGAATACTTAG
>JASDQU010296963.1:0-14094 GCA_032191745.1 Picea mariana | reverse complement strand
TTTTTCATAAGACTAGTTTACTTGTGTGAGTTGGGTTGCAAGATTTGCAAAGAGGTGGAAGCATTTCCAATGCGAGAGCAAGCTTGAGCTATAGTTTCTGAAATTGTGTGTGTGATCCCTTTGCGGCTCGGGGGGCTAAGGGGGAAGAAGAGTACCCCTAGTGTTGCTGGGAGGTACCATTGAAGTCATCGATTAGCAGACGAAAGGAGAAGGACATTGCACACGTTTCAGATTGAAGATCACCTCATATATCTTACTCTTTTGGTTATGGTACTAAATTGTTATAGTTATTTTATTAATGGAATATTTGATTAATTACCGAATAAATTCAGACCGAGAGATTTTGATCAATAAATTATTCTTGTCATTACTTGTATTTAAAAAAAAAAAAAAATCTGTATGGATCGAATTATGGAAACGATAAATTATTTCTGTAGTTACTTGTATTGTTTTTAATTTTAATTTTTTTGCATGGATTGAATGGTAGAATACAAAATTTATCCCTATAACTACTTGTATTGTTTAAAAAAAAAAAGAAATTTAAGCATGAATCAAATGTTGAAATTTGAGACTTCATATTCTTGTAAATTATATGTATTGATTTCTTAAATAAGCAATAGGTGAGCAAAAACACTTGTGTACGGATAAGCAAACCAATATAGATAGATTCCCTTCATGTAGTTGATACTCTGTTTTTGAAAGTCGTGCATGCAAGTCCTCAACCATTGGAAATTATCCATCCTCCGCTCGTTTATGTTGTTCAAAAGAAACATCTGCCATCTTCAATTTCCAATTTCCAAATCAAGTTGCAGACGCAAGGATTGATTGTTATGTTTGAGACATATAGCTTCCCTCGTGTGCAAATGTTTTGGTAGTAGGATCTTAAGTTCACATGTTGATTTTCTAGGGAATTCTTTAAGCCTCCCATTCTCTTCTGTAAGAGCTTGGATTTCACTCATGCATTGATCTCTGTCTTCTATACATGTGGTAGTTCACTGTGCACCCTCTCTAGTTCTTCTTTAAAAGGCATTCCTCTGTTTGTTCCTTCAAGAAGGAATTCCTGCTTAGCACTATTTAGTTGAGTATGGAAAGTAGCAGTACTGCCCCGTACAACACTAAGAGATTCTACAATAAAAATTTTCTTGTAGTCCTTATATTCTTTGTTGTAGCAACAACATCATCAGTAAACAACTTGTTGTTGTTTACTTGAAGACTTGTGTTATATTATATTCGGTAAACTGGTGTTCGAAAAAAACTAGTTTCAAAATTGAGTTGTATCGTGGATGTCGTCAGTTCTCTTCAAGTGATATTCCCATTCATAATATTGTTTTGATGCCAGCATTATCTTTGACTATGGACAAAGGAATATTTCTTCTTGGAATAACTAGTTATCTTCATGAGGAGATTCTCGTAATCCAAAATGGAATTTTACCATCTATTTCGTTGTTAGTAACAATTTATTATATCTCCTCCTTCAACTTGTGTTAGCAGAAACTAAACCTCTTGAAATCTAGTTCTCACTATTACTTATTATTACATTATACCTAATGCTTGGAAACTACTAATGTCCCTTAATAATTTCATTTGATAGAAATTTTTACTGATGAAGTATTCGATAGTCTAACATGATGTTAGATTCTATGCTTTGTTTACTTTATTTTTCTCACCATTCAATAGGGGAAGTTATTGAACAACAGGTCAATAATACACTACTCGATCATAGAGATATGATTAGATCTAAAATTAATATCCAGATCAGCTCCTTGATTTGAAATTGTCAGTTGAACACTTTTTTATTATTGATTAAACATTGTTAAGATCTTGACTTAATTAAATGATTAGTTAAGTATTACCTGAAAATTTTATCGAGATAAACCTGCATTTTCACAATAATTAAACTCATATCTAAATATGTTACAAAGACCTTACTCGAGCTCTATGAATACTAACGTAATCACTGGAAAGATCTTAGGATAATTGTCGGTTAAGAGTTTGTGAAGTGTAAATTTATATTTATATTGTTAAAGGATGCAACCATTGACCTTCGAATTCTTCAAGAAATTATTCCTTCAATTAAGTAAGAAGCTAAATAAATGAAATAAATTCTTGTTCCACCAAATCTGAAAATGATTTCTTAAGATGTTATTATTGTATAAATTTTAAAATGAATTAACGTGATTCCTTGTTGTATAAGTATGTAATCTTGCATGATTCAATTGAAATTGAAAAACACACACACACATATAAAGGAATTATAAAAAACCTTGAATATTATATGCTAATTGTGGTAATGAATTGAAATGATGTGTTGAATAAGTTTGCGCAATATTGTCAAATTTCATCTTGTAGTTTTGTGTTATGTTACATAAAGTTGTCAAACCAATCATACATTCGTGTCTAAGTGTGAATTAGACTTACATAAGTTTCAATCACTTGAATAATTGAAGATATGGCTGTAAACTTTTGTCCTTGGTTAATATATAAAAAAAAATACAACACTTCAAGGGGTTAACCGAGAGGAGTGTTACATATGGTATCAAAGAATGGTTCTACTCTGCGACACTGGACTCGTTACAACTTCCAATGCAAATTATAGTTAAAGATGTAATTACTAATATAAATTGAAACTGTTTTATGTAGGTATCATGGTTAGTGGATGGATAATGAGTAGACGTCGGGGTTTGGGAGGAAGAGGTATGCCTCCTCCAAGCATACCCACACCCAAGGGATCTACTCCATAGGGAGAAGAGATTACTACCGAGCATGAGCATGTTGTAGTGGATGATGTCATGGGTATGATGAGGTATTTTCAAAGGATGTTAGAGGTGCTGATAAATTGCCTTGATCGAGATGAGGGCATAAGATCTACACTCAGTGAGGGTTCACAATGCCCTCATGTAGTTAGTGGTAGTGTTCATAGATAACTTGAGAAGGTAAAATTTCCCGAGTTCTGGGGTTCCACAAATGGTTTAGTTGTTGAAGATTGGTTGGAGAATATGGAAATGTGTTGTGCATTGCACGATTATACCTCCAACATGAAGTTGCCACAACAATAATTTTGCTTTTGGTCTCAAATACAACATTCATGCTAAGTTGAGGATTATGATGCTTCATAGTTTACACAATACAATATAGAAAGATTTTATCACTAAAGAAGAGTTGAACAGTGGGGGTCATGGTAGGAATCCTTCCAGAAATACAAGACATACACCACTTAGAGCGTCGCAGCAACAAACACCCGTTAGACATACTTCTGAGCACCGAGATACATCTAGAGGAACTGTATTTTCTACACCAAGAAAACATGATACCAATCAGAGGACTCTGTATAGAGCACCGCCACAACAACATTCACGATATCCTCAACAAAAAAAACAATATAAATCTATTTCGTAGAACAAATCAGGACCTTAGAACCCTAGACCAACAAATTCTTCCTCTGGATCTAGGAGCACTGACCCTAAAAATGGATGTTGGACTTGTGGAGAATCCCACTATCAAATATATTGTCTTATCGAAAAGTATATAACTTCTGGATCAACAAGACATATGACAATAGGAGATCTGGGAAAGGCCCATAAGATTCATGTAGCGATTAATAACCTCTAGGCTGAGCATCATTTTACAGTGCTCGAGATTTCAGGTATGCTATCAGATCAACAATTTATTTTTTGATAGATCCATGAGCTACTGAGAGTTTCATTTCTAGTGTTGTTCTCAAAATAATTAAGGTGAAGTCAATCGAACAAGATGAGTTTAGATATGTAGAATTGGCATCTGGATCCAAGCAAAAAGTTGGAGGAAAGGTTAGAGATTGTAAAATTAATTTGGGTGAATTCATCGAAAGTGTAAACCTTTTTGTCACAACCTTAGGATCCTATGACATTGTGATTGGAATGGATTGGTTAGAATCGCATGACTCAATACTTAACTGTAAGATGAAACGATTAAGCTTAATTGATGATTTGGGACAAAACATAGTAATTGTAGGGAAAAACCAAGGAGTATCGCTAAGATTTATTATTTCCCTACAATTGATGAAAAATATGCACAAGGGATGTAAGTTGTATTCCATATTAGCTCTTAACGAAAAGGGTGACGCGGAAATATTGGAATATTTTCCAGTAGTATAAGAGTTTGTTGATGTTTTTCCTGAGGAACTACCAGGTTTACCGCCAAAAAAAGAATTAGAATTTACTATAGATCTAAAAATTGGAACATAACCAATTTCTAGAACGCCATATCAGATGTCAACACCTGAATTGAAAGAGTTAAAGATGCAATTGAAGGAGTTATTATATTTGAGATTTATATGTCCAAGTGTATCTCCATGGGGTGCACTAGTAATTTTTGTAAGAAAGAAGGACAGATTGTGGAGGATTTGCATTGACTATAGTCAATTAAACAAAGCCACGATAAAGAATCAATACTCGTTACCTAGGATTGATGACTTATTTGATTGAATGAAAGGGGAGACACTATTTTCAAAGATTTATTTGAGGTCGTGATATCACCAATTGCGAATCAAGGAGGAAGACATTATGAAAACAACATTTAAGACAAGATTTAGACATTACGAATTTACTGTATTACCATTTGGATTGAAAAATTCCCCTCGTGTATTCATGAGTTTAATGAATGGGGTATTTCGTGAATACTTGGACACGTTCGTACATGTATTTATTGATGATATATTAATTTACTCTTGGATGAAAAAGGAGCATGACGAACATCTGAGATTACTTTTACAGAGCTTAAGAGAAAACAAGTTGTACGAAAAGTTGAAATATTCTTTTTATCAGACAAAGATTCATTATTTAGGACATATTATTTATGGAGAAGGTATCACCGTGGATCCAACGAAGGTAAAGGCTATTATGGAATGGCCAACATCGACGAACGTGAAAGAATTATGTAGTTTTATGGGATTATCAGGTTACTATCGACGTTTCGTAGAAGGATTTTCAAAAATAGCAAACCCAATTAGGGAACTGCAAAAGAAGAATAAGAAATTTGTATGGTCAAAGAAATGCACGAAAGCATTTTAGAAGCTTAAAGAATTATTAACAAAAACACCGATATTGAAAGTTCTGGATATGGACAAGGAATTCTTTGTATGTACTGACACATCCAAGGAAGGATTGGGTGGAGTATTAATGCAAGAAGGTCGAGCTATCACATATCTTTCAAGGAAAATAAGAATGCATGAAGATAATCATGCAACACACGATTTGGAATTATTAGTGATTGTTTATGCCTTACAAGTTTGGAGAAATTACCTTATTGGATGGAAATTTGAGTTGAAAACCGATTATAGTGGATTGAAACACATTTTTACTGAGAGTGACTTGAATGCGTGACAAATACATTGGTCAGAACTTCTAAGTGGGTATGATTTTGAGATCACATACATTAAGGGAACAATTAACAGAGTAACAGATGCGTTAAGTCTGAGACCTCACATTTTCTCAATAATACCCCTAAAGACAAATATTCGAGAAAATATCTTAGCATTACAGATTGATGACGACTGGTACAAGCAAGTAAAAGACAATATCGGACAAGATACCATGATAATACCTAGATATGAGGGTTATTCTTTGGATAGTGATGGACTACTAAGATATAAAATCATAATTTATGTACCAACAAATGACGAATTGAGAAATTTAATTTTGAACGAAGCTCATTGAGCAATATATATGGCTCATTCGGGAGTCACGAAAATGAAGGCAGATCTTAAACCACTATTCTTTTGGAAGTGAATGAAAATTGATATAGTTAACTATGTGGTGAGATGTCTTGAGTGTCAGCAAGTGAAGGTTGAACATAGACATCTAGTGGGATTATTACAACCACATGTGATTCCTGAATTGAAATGGGAAGTTATATCGATGGATTTTATTGTTGGATTTCCACTGACGGTAAGAAGACACGATTCTATCTTTGTAGTTGTAAAAATTTGACGAAGAGTGCACATTTTATTCCAGTTCCTACAATATATCAAGCACCTGATATAGCTATAATTTTTGTTAATGAAATTGTAAGATCGCATGGTGTACCGATGAAGATAATATATGATCTACGAGATGTATTCACTGGACGTTTTTGGACTAGTTTCCAAGATGCCTTGGGCACACAGTTAAATTTTAGTACCGCATATCACCATGAAACTGATGGACAAACATGAAGAATGAATCAAATTCTAGAAGATATGCTTCAAATGTATGTGATGGATCAACATAAATAGTGGGAAGAATTTTTACCATTGGTAGAATTTGTGTATAATAACAGTTACCAGAGTTCGATAAAGATGGCACCTTTTGAGTTTCTATACAAATGACCATGTCAGACACCTTTGAGTTGGGATCGACTAGAGGATAGGGTCCTGGTGGGGACGAAAGTGATCTAGGAAATGGAAGATTAGATGTGAACCATAAGGAAAAGGATTAAGGAAGTGCAAGACCAACAAAACAGTTATGTGGATGCACATCATATTGACCATAGTTTTGAGATTGGTGATTAAGTGTTTTTGCGAGTGAACCCTGTAACATTCCCTCCATTCACAAAACAAGTAAACAATTACAACGAAGTAGTAATAATTTATTTTTTATGTAATATTAAGTGTTCTATGTAGAATCATCATTAGTATTCTTTCTCAGCGTGCGGTTTACATCAAGGTCAAGATACAATTTCAATACTTTCAAAATTCTAAATTTTAAGAGCACTACCAATGATCACAAACAATCCTTGTATTAACTTAAGGTCTAAAATCTACCATATCATAATCAAGACAATTTATTAAGTAAAGAACAAATAATGTAAAGTAATTAAAATTCTCATGCCCAACGAATCTAATCTATATCTCACCATTTTAACGAATCAATCATTCAAAAATCATGTCTCCACCCTAACTAGATTGTCAAAATGCAAAATTCATTATTAGGTAATCACATCAATTAATATACAAGATCATTTGACCAACATTTACCATACACACTATTATTATTTACAAGAATAATAACATTGATAACTTCAACCTAAGGCATTCTTAAATGGATTAGTAATAAATCATAATAATAATAATTATAATACATATATGTAAGTTTATCCTATTAATAAGTAGGACAACAAAATTATCATAAAGGTACTAAATACCTAGAGCTATAAACTTAGATCCCACATAATTTTCTTCACTTGAGAGGTAGAGGCCAATAATTATTTTTCTACTTTAATAATAGTTAACTAAAATAAATTAGTAAGACAAAAAGGTTATTTCAATCATACCATTCAATATATAGAACAAAATGTTTACAATTGCTCTAGAAATTTACTATCTATAACATTGATCATCTATGCTTACTAATTTATAATCTTTGCACTCTAATTATTGACAACATAATAATTGATTATTAATAAGGATTCACAATCCTAAGTCTAATGCGTTCATTCTCTTCTTCTATAAATATATAGTTACCAGTAAAATAATCATTAATATATATGATGATGGTGATGTATATACATTTATATAATATTATGATTAGATAACTTATTCATAATTTCCAAGTTCAACATAATTAGTAATTGTCAATAAGATGGAGATAAAGTAATATCATCTATTATAAAATTATTAATATTCACAGATTATGAAACCATACTTCCAAATTTTATTTCAAGCACTATTAGGAGTGATGGTTCTTCGTAAGAGATGCTTTAACACATGTTCGAACTAAGCTAGGTGGAAAACACACAAAAATTTTAACTGCTTAAGGATTCAACCTTGGTTTAGATTACTCTGTATTCTATCGAACTAAGCTTGCTCTGTATTCTATCGAATACCTATACCAGTGTAGGTACTTAGTCGATTCCCAAGTATTATAAGATGGATAACATTTTGCATGGTTTAATCTAACAATAAAAGTGAATAGTCCACTTAGCACTCATTGCATCGGGTGATACTCACATGAGTGAAGAAATGAGATTGAAACCAACGAAATGAATCACATAGAATCAATCATCACTTCCCGGGCTTGCACACGGTAACCAGGACTTCCCAGGTGGTCACCCATCCCAAGATGCCTCTAGCTCAAGCATGCTTAACTATGGAGTTTTCCCCACAATCAAACCCACTTAGCTTGCTACCCCATTTGCAAAACCTTAGCAAGTATTGTGCCTTATGAACTACCCAATTAAATCTCCCTTCACTCTTATTATTTAAGCATAGATTCTGGTGACTATGATCTTTTTTTTTTTTTTGAATTTCTCCATAAGGATGATCTGATACAATTTTCTTAAAACAACACTAGAATAACAAATATAATGCAAATTAAATCACAAGATCCAAACCACATAATTTACAACAAGAATATCATCTGAAGGAATTTAATCGGTACTAAGGAAAACAATGCTTTAGATTCACATTGCAGGGATTTATAAAAGTTCAGTCCATAATTCCTTACAGGCTCAATTGATCAGAGATCTTTAACAATGTTCAAAAATTTTACTAAATGTAAATACATTAAGGAACTAGATTATCACAAATAAATAATAAGTGACTAAAATCTTAAGGTACCATAACCAAAGTTTGTCGAATTTGATGATGATCCTCCTCCATAAAGCTCGTGCAATTATCGTTTCGTTTTCCCGCTAATCCAAAGACTTCACCGGTACCTCCCAACCAACGCTAGGGTTACTCTTCTCCCTCCTTATTCCCCCAAGCCGCAAAGGGGCCACACACAAAAACCATAAATCAATAGCACCGAAAACTTGCCTCGCAAGGAAGAGCTTCCATTCTTTGCCAAGTTTTGGAATCCCAACTCTCACAAGTAAAACTTAGTCAAGAAAATTTTGGCAGCATAACAATACTAACAAAGGTGAGCCTCTTTTCCCTTTCTCTCCATTTATTTTATAGAAAAATTTCCAATGACACATGTCCTCATGCACAAACAATTAATTTTTAATAATTTAATTAAATGATTATTCACCCACTACATGTGTCACACTCTTCCCAGGTTGAACAAGTAATTTTATTTTTATTTTTATAATTTTTTATAATTTTATAATTTTATTTATTGAAAAGCCATTTTCCATCACATTCCCCAATGTTTTCTTGTTTTTCCTCTTAGTTGTCTCTTAGTTCCCCAATCCCTCATTTATTTTGTGTCCCCTAGCTAGATTTTAGTTTGAGTTGCATTAGGAGTCTTCTTTTAGTTAGGATTAATGGTAGATTGACTCAAGATGCTACTCTATGTGGACCACCTAGTCTCTTATATTTTAATTTCTTTTTATTTAAAAATCCCTTCTATTATTTTCATGCACACATGTGCATCTACCCACTTTATTCTTTTTTCTTCTTTTACTTGCTTACTAGTCTAATTCCCTTTGATTCCCTTTTGATGTTTTACCTAAACAAACCTCTTTAAACTTAGACTCTTGTTATTTTATTGTTCATAAATTAATAATCAATTAACTGCTCTTTCTAACAAGGTCTAAGTATTTTATTTTTATTTTCTAAGCCTTCTAGATTTGTATTACTCACATTTGATTATGCGAGGTTCCCTTCAAGACCACCTTCGTGCTCCAAGGGTGCCACTCACCTTTGACTAGTTTTGGAAGTTTGTTCAACACTTGGAGTCAACACTCCACTTGTTCGACCTTGTGAGAGACTAAGGGATTCTAAGGAAAAAAGATATTTCCTTATTGTGTGCCCCTTAGAATTTTTTGTGAGTGATTGTCTCAGTCTTCCCTCACGACATCATGGACCTCTCTGAACGAGGTAATCGTTAACCATGCGTTTAGGTCACGATGGGAGTGCTAATAGGTTGTGACAGGGATGTTGCCACACCTCTCCCTCATCTATCTGGTTTCTGTGTATGACCCCTTTACTCCTTATGTGAGTCGGATTAGCAAGCGTCACCAAGCTTGCATCCACTGAAAAGAATAATGTAAATAATCCATATACATAGCATCCATACTGAAATCATTGTCTATACATGTAAATCAATACATAAAACTCAAACCAAATACAAGTCCACCCCGTGACTCAATCTGGGGTCCAAGGAAGTTCGTTGATGCCATTAGCATCATCAACCTGTCATGTGTCCTGCACACTCATGGAAACTCATCAATACTTGTCGATACATATATACATCTAGAATTTAACATATAATCACAATGACATCATAATATAACTCATAAGCAAAACATAATCATAATGTATCATAACCGGATCACTTGCTTGCAAGTGTCCTCAAAGAATAAAACAATATAAATGTGCTCAGTGGAACTGAATGTTACAAAGTCGCATAAGAGTTTGATTAATTTTGGAAAGGATGCTAAACTCTCTCCAAGGTTTGTGGGACCTTTCAAAGTTATAGAAAGGAAAGGACCAATGGCTTACCGACTATCCTTATGTGATTCTTTGAGGCGTATGCACGATGTGTTTCATGTTTCAGTTTTACGTCATTATATTTCAAATCCGACACATGTTATTGACTTGAGTTCATTGCATGTATCAGATGAGGGTGCTCTCATATCGGAGCCAATCCGCATACTAGACCATCACACTCGAAAGCTACGACGTCGATTGGTCGATCAGGTTAAGGTCCAATGGGACAATTATAGTCCACATTCTGACACTTGGGATACCACACATGAGATGTGTCAACAATTTCCATATTTATTTTGAGAGATTGATATATAGATTAGTAGGATCTATATTTATTGTTTTCATTGTTAGATTGTAAAAACTTCAATACGAAGTTTAAAACAAGAGGGGGTGTATGTAACATCCAGTTCCACTGATCACATTTCATACCACTGATTTATTCTTTGAGGACACTTGCGAGCAAGCGATCCGGTTAAAATATGATACTTTATGATTAGCTACTTTGGTTTATGAGTTTAAAAATGATGTCATCATTGAATATTGAGATTTTGATATCTTAATTATATTGATGTATAGAATTGATAGGTATTATGATGAGGTTTCCAAAGTGTGCAAGATACATGACATGATGAATCACATATGGAGTAAAGGGGTCATATATAGATATCAGATAGATTAGGGAGAGGTGTGGCATCATCCCTGTCATGGCCTAATAACACTCCCGCCATGACCTGAATGGAAGGTTAACGACTACCTTGTTCTAGAGAGGTTGACTATGTCATGAGAGAAGACTGAGACAATCACTCATGATGATTTTTGGGGGCTGCACAATAAGGCAGATTCCTTATTACTCAGTAAACCCTTAGTCTTACACAAAGTCGACAAGTGAAGTATTGACTCCAAGCGTCGAACAACTTCCAAACTAAGTCAAATGGTGAGTGACACCCTTGGAGCACACAGGTGCATCTTGAAGGGCACATTGCATGAATACATTAATGAGTTAATAAAATCTTGAAGAGATTAGAGAATTAAAATAACTACTTTGAACTGATAGAAAAGAGAATATAAATTAATACAAATTTATAAACTGGAACGTAATGAAATCTAAGTCTAATTGTTATGCCTAAATAAATTTTATGGAAATATATCTAAGTGACTTTAGACTAAATAAAACCTAATTAAAATCTAGAAAAGGGAGAATAAAAATTAAGACATGTGCACAATGTGTGCATGAAATTAATAAAAAGATTTTTAATTAAAAGAAATTAATTCATGAGAGAATGGGTTGTCAACATAGAGTTAGAATCCTAAGTCAATCTAGACTCTAAATCCTAACTAAGAGAAGAGTCCTAGTCAAATTCCAATTGTAAATTAGTTAGGAGACACAATAAAGGAGAAATTGGGGAACTAAGGGACAACTAGGAGAAAATCTAGGAACTAATTGTGGATGTGAGGGAAAATGCATAATTATTTTTATTAAAAATAAATAAACATGTGGAACTTGGGGAAAGTGTGACATTTGTTGGGGTCAATAATCTCTAATTTAATTATTAAAATTTCTTTAATTGTGCATGAATTGACAAGTGTCAAGATAATTTTTCTAATAAAAGAAGGAAGAGTAAGGAGGAAAGTACCCTATTATTTAATGACTAAAATGCTGTCAATTTTTCATAAGAATAGTTTACTTGTGTGAGTTGGGTTGCAAGCTTTGCAAAGAGGTGGAAGCCTCTTCTTGCGAGGGCAAGATTGAGCTATAGTTTCTGAAATTCTGTGTGTGACCCCTTTGTGGCTCGGGGGGCTAAGGGGGAAGAAGAGTGCCCCTAGCATTGGCTAGGAGGTACCGATGAAGTCATAGATTAGCAAGCAAAAGGAGAAGGATGTTGCACAAGTTCCATATTGAATATCACCTCATATATCTTACTCTTCTGGTTATGGTACTAAATTGTTATAGTTATTTTATTAATGAAATATTTGATTAGTTACTAAATAAACTCAGACCAAGAGTTTTTGATCAGTAAATTATTATTGTTATTACTTGTATTGTTTTAAAAATAAATAAATTATGTATGGATCTAATGATGGAAACGATAAATTGTTTTTGTAATAACTTGTATTTAAAAAAAATAAAATTGCATGGATTGAATGGCAGAATTGACAGTTTATCCCTGTAACTACTTGTATTGTTAAAAAAAATAAAAAAAATTTAAGCATGAATCAAATGTTGAAATATGAGACTTCACATTATTGTAAATTACATGTATTGATTTCTTAAATAAGCAATCAGTGAGCATAAACACTCTTGTATAGATAAGCTGACCAGTATAGATAGATACTTTCTTTCTGCAAGTCCTCAACCATTCGAAATTATCTAACCTCCTCTCGTTTCTGTTTTTCAAAAGAAACATCTGCCATATTCAATTTTTGATTGCCACATCAAGTTGCAAACACAAGGATTGATTGTTTTGTTTGAGACATATAGCTGCCCTCGAATCCAGATGTTTTGGTAGTAGGATCTTAAGTTCACATGTTGATTTTTTAGGGAATTCTTTAAGCCTCCCATTCTCTTATGTGAGAGCCTTGATTTGACTCATGCATTGATCTCTATATTCTATACATGCAGGAGTTCACCATGCACCCTATCTAGTTCTTCTTTAAAATACATTTCGATGTTTGTTCCTTCAAGAAGGAATTCCTACTTAGAATTATTTAGCTGAGTCTGGAAAGCAACAGTACTGCTCCGTACAACACTAAGAGTTTCTAGAATAGAAATTTTCTTGTAGTCCTTATATTCTATGATGTAGCAACAAAACCATCAGTCAACAATGATATGTAATCTCATAAGATTGAAAGGAGAAAAAGAAACATAAAAGAGTTGCACATTTGATCCATTCTACCATTAACTCCTCATTGTATCAATAAACCCGTGCATTGAAGGTTACTCCTGAGGTTTTCATTATTCAAAATTTTAGTTTTAATTTATTTTCTTTATGTGATGAAATCGTGGAAGCCTGAACAATGCAAAAATGAAGTAGACACAAAAAAATTAATGAAGCATTTTGGGTATTGTGTTACCCCCTCTCTTTTTCCAAAATGCACTCTTTACAACCAGACAAATCATGTCGACAACATGTCAGTCTACAATTTGTTTTCCTAGGGTTGTAGATAATAACTAATATTAGTGTCAACGTCGAATTGATTGCATGTGAAAATATCCACTCCGATCTTAGATTCATTATAAAAAGGTCGGGTGAGAAGGCAGACAATGACTGAATCTGTTGAAATAATGTAACTGCGAAGAACATTCTTATTATTATTTTGTTATTGGATTAAATCTCCATTGAGGATTAATCATGTCATTATTATTATTGTTGTTATTGGATTAATCCCCATTGATGATTAATCATGTCGGTAATTGTATAAGGACCAAATCCCCTTTTGCGGATTGGTCATCAGACAATTACAAAGGGAAGAATACGAAGTCGGCCCCAACAGTTATAATGGAAGAACCAAAATTAATTAAAGGTGGGTTTACCAACCCAGAGTGAAAGGTCGGCCCTGCTAGATGGTGACTCTTCACACGTGCCAGATTGATATAAATAAGAGGCTAGGGCCTCACTTCTAAGACACACTTCACTTGCTCATTCTCTTATGAGGCAAGCTGCAATTAGAAGTTGGAGAGAGGAGAAGAAGGGTGGCGCATCTCTTGG
>JASDQU010296960.1:0-14095 GCA_032191745.1 Picea mariana | reverse complement strand
ATTCGCAGGCATCTTGGCGGGACGGCGTTCACCTGGCTACCACTGTTCTGAAATGCTTGCGCAGAGGGTGGAAAACCAAAACGCTCTCGGCGAGGAGGTCGTGTTTCATCCCTCGGGGCGCGTCCTGGAATAGATGGGGCCTGGATTGGCAGCTACAAACGAGCTCAGCGCCCAAGCGAACAAAAAACAGAGCGATGGCGGCTCCCAGTCGCGTCAGAATCCTGGATCTGCATCTACGAACGAAACTCCGCGGCCCTGCAATCTCAGAAGGCGGCTAGGGTTTGGGCCCTAGCCGCAGAGGCATTTCGTTTCGTTCCATCCCGTCCCCAAAAAAGTTTAGCAAATAGAAACCTTAAGACGTGATTTTCGATAATATTAGGGACAACCATGGAAATTCGAGACATGGGTTTTGTGAAGAAGGATCCAATTTAGCTAACCTGCAAACAGATTTTTCAAATAATGTAGTATCAAGGAGATATGGTCATTTCTCTAATATGGGTTTTCCCAAATTTGTTGTTGCGGCCCGTTTTCCAAAATGAATTAATTTGTAAAATCAGATTTCATTGGATTCATCAATTTTTGGTTTGGGGGGTTGGGTCTTATCCTCCCCATTGAGTTTTTTGTATAAATAATACCTCTAAGGGAAGAGGAAGGGGGACTATTTTTGTAACTTAATTTGCATTGGATTAATGCCAAAGAGACATTCTTAGTTGTTGTGTTCATTGTGACTGTGTGAGACTGCATTCTAAGTAGCTTGTTGTCTTGTTTGATTGGCCCACCAACTTGGACTACGTAGAAAAATCTAGTACCATATCTAGGTAACTAATTTGTCATGTGTGTTATTCTATTTCTGCAAATACTTTGTTTTGGACTGTAATTCTAATTATTAGAAAACAAAGATTAATTGTTTTAGTTAAGGTTTAATGCTTCAACATATTGCTTAGTTATTTACATTCTTTTACTCACATCAATTAACTCAATAATTATTTTACTATTTAGTTGTTGAAATAACAGGTTGCATATCTCGAGCTGAGATCAAGTTGTGTGGCGTGAGTACTTGATTTCAATGCCATTTGTCTTTCCATTTTATCAAGACGGTTTGATTGAATACAGTCCATAGAATTTAGTTTCAATTGGTTTTCAATACTTTGTTCTTTATATGTTAAGATAAATTAAATGAATCTTTTTTATTCATAGTTGCACAGAGATAAGTAATCTGAATGAAAAAGTGCAATTTCACCACTAAATACTTGTCATACTTACATAGAAAATTGCATCTTTAGTTTGTATATTTCCTCATTACCTTTCTAAGCTCACAATTCCAAGACTAGGTCAGTAACATTTTGAAGGAGTTCAACTCTCTTGTTGATTGATTTGGGTGGTAGCTTGAATGGTATGCATCCTCATAAAAGTTAAATGGCAGTGATTAGAACTCATTCAATTTTATAATTTAATCATATCTCAAGTGTAGGAACACTTAAACCTCAAGTGAAACATTTCACTATAAGCCATTAATGAAACCTCAATCCAATGAACTAATTATTGTTCATAGATTGTATTTCCAATCTTAAGTATTTTTATCCTCTCACACATTGAAGTCTTAAGTAGTCATTAATTAAACAAGATCCCATAATAAAACATACTCATGCATTGACCACACATCTTGACATAGTATATAGTGCCCTTCTTCATCTTGATATAAATCGTTGAATGTGAGATTAAGGTGTCTGATATTTACTTTTGATTTCCTTTGATTGCTTTGTGATTTGGATTGATATCTTTAGTGATAGGTCATTTGATTTCATTTATTGCAACATGAAGTGTATTTTGTCGGCATTAGTTGCTAACATAGGCTAGAATAGACTAGAATATGATTTGTTCCTGCATTTCTTGTGCTTGCACCTCGAAGTCTATGAACTCCCAGATTGATAGGTTTAATGTCAAGGATTTATACATAAAAATAACCTACAAAGATGAAGACCCGAAGTTGTAAAACTTGTACAACCTAGTAATATCATCCATAATTTCAGTTGTGAGGACATGCTTAGGATATTTTAAATCATTAATTACAACTTGGGGAGATGAAAAATCTATGGTTTTACCTTCACCTGAATGAGTAATCTAATATATTCCAATAAGGTTGGAGGAAAGACTTGGAATACATAATACATCAATAAAATGACCATTATCTACCTAAATTGTTCCAGACCCTACAACACTAAGAGATCTATCATCACCAACAAATATTTTTCTTATGTTACATTCATTTAGAGTAGAAAATATGGCTTTATCCTTATCCATATGATAAGATGCTCCAGAATCAATAAGTTACTCATCAAAAGAAGAAGTAGAAGTTGCATTGAAGGAGAAACCAGAAACAGAAAGTGCATGTCCATGAAAAGAAGAAGAAGAAGAAGAATCAATATTGATGTTGTGATTCTTCATCATTGCTTCTAAGGATTCCATCTTCTCAAAACATTTGGACTCCACGTGACCATCTTTACCACAAAAGTTGCAATGTTTATCACTAGACATCTTACTTTTAGATGTTGATCCTTTGTCACCATTAGGAGTGAAAGCTAGCAGAGAGGGTTTGGGGCCCTTGCTTTGATTATTTTTTTGGCGAGGATGTTGCTTCTTTGGATTCTTGGATTTAAATTTTTGTTGGACTACTAAGACTTTGTTGGAGGTACCTGTAGTGTTGATCACTCCAAGTTGCAGAAGTTTATCTTTCTCTCTAATCAAAGCATCAAAAAAAGACTCAAGAGTGGGTTTTGATAAGAAGTCCCTAGATCTTCTCTGGTGGCATAGAAGGTAGATACAAACACTAAATATGCATTACCAAGCTTCGCAAGAATTATATATATGCAACTCTCATCGTCCAAATCTATTTTACACTCTTTACATAAAATTCAAAGTATTTTGAACTTATATAAATAGTCTTCAATGCAAGGAAAATCATTTGGACTTAAAGTCATTATCTAAGTTTCTATGTAGTGGGCTCGAATAATATTGTGTTTACCAAATGCAACTTCAAGATTTTACAAAACTTTATCTAGGCCCTCAATTCCTTGAAGGTGAAACCTTAAATCAAGAGAGATGGACATGTTGATTAGTCCATGTTCTTTGTCATTCTGATTAACCCATTTGGCATACCTATCATCATTAGTGGGTTCTTTTTGTTTTCCCAAGGTAATATGGTATAGTCCTTTACTTATTAATACATCATCCATATGGGATTTCCAAGAGAAGTCGTGGGTACTAGTAAGGAAAATATCACTGGGAGAATCCATATTAAAATATGCAAAAAAAATGTGAAACTGATGGTTTGAATGGAAAGATCTAGAAAAAAAAGGTTGTTTAAAAAATGGCATTGAAAACGGACTTCAACTGTGAAATTTATGCCCTTTTGAAAAAAAGGCATAAATAGTAACTAAAGATCCACGTGGTGAGTAGAAGTCAGTTCACGTGGTGATACCCCTCATTCTAATAACTTCACTTTTACAAATAAGTTGCTTATGAAGTGACCCACTTTTATAGAATAAGTGGGGATCATTTTTACAATGAAGTTACTTTATAAATAAAAGTTGCATGCAAAAATAAATAACTTAAAATAAAATATTAAAGCATCTTATAGTGATTCACTTTTATAATTTAAATGAAATACACTTTACAATGGATGCATGGACTTTTTCAAAAAAAAAAAAAAAAATGTAGACTTGAACTTAATACCTCTACTTAATAAAGCAACTTTTAACCAAGTGAGCTAGTGCAAAGCACATTGTATTGTTAAGAAGGAGGATTGTGGTTGTTGTTGTTGTTGTGGAAGATGACCTTAGAGAGTCTGCTCATAAAAAAATATTACATCAGAAAAAAAATTTGCTTCTTGACGACCACAAGGGTTAGATCTCGGTTAGCTTACCAGAAAATTCAAATTTTCCCTCTATTTATGATTTACCGATATTGCACAGAGCACACGACAAAGAGCATATGTAGGCAGGAAAACTCTTTCCCCTGTGATTCTTATTTTCCAAGATTGCATGGATCACGGGGAAAAGAGTATATGCAGATCGAAAAGAGTAGAAACCCAAAAATAAAAAATTGAAAACTGAAATAAAACCGAATGATTTGTTAGGATATTTGGACACTTAGGAGTTAGTTAAGAACTACTTGGTCTAATGTGTCGTTATGTAAAAGTGTGTTTCTTAGTGTGTTTCTTTATTATGCATTAGTATGCATTTGTAGTTAGGACATCTGACGGTTACAATATGTTCCCGACATAGAGTGATCTGACAGTTCATATTCTCCTCAATCTTAACGGCCATTGATCTATGACTTAACACCCGATTGTTCCATGATCTCTATTTAAAGAGCATGGAGGGTCATTTTCCAATCATCGATTGTGAGAAACTCTCTTGTAAAATCTCTCTGTAATCTTTTTCTTTTGCATTAATAAACTGCTCCAAGTGGCCGTGTTGGTTGGGGCCGTGGATGTTTCCCCGTAGGGGTTTTACCACATGAAAACATTAGTGTGTTGATATTTGATCTGGTTATGTGAGTGGTTACTTAAGGTGTTCTTTCTCTGTTGGAATACATGTGTTGTCGAACATGGTATCAGATCCTGTTTGAAGACCCGCTCCTGTTGTAGATCGAGATCGTGAATTCGAGTTGTCTCATCTCCATTTTCTATCATTTTCGTACATTTCTGGGCTGAGAGGACTATTCCATTGCATCTGTAGCAATCATTTCATTCAGGAACACTTTTTTTTTCACTCGAAAAGGTTTATGTTTGCCCAAGATACGACCATTATAGTCAGATATGGAGGTATAAAGCTTGAATATGTATTTCATAAATTTTTGCAGAGTAGTATTTTGGTTTTATTTCAGTTTTGTATTATTTATTTTCGGGTTACTACTCTTTTATATCTATGTATTCTCTTTTCCCCGTGTGATCTCAGAAAATCAGAAACAGATAGGAAAAGGTGCATCTTCCGGGTAAGCTAACCGAAATCTAACCCTTGTTGTCATCGAGAAGCGAATTTTTTTTTGTGTGAAAAGAGTTTTTTTAGCACGCTCTCCAAGGTCATCTTCCACAACAACAAGCCCAATCCTCCTTCTGAACATTACAATATGTTTTTCTAGACCATTTGGTTAAAAGTTGCCTTATGAAGTAAGAGGTCTTGAGTTCAAGTCTCTCTTTTATTACTTTGTTTTGGAAAAGTTCATGCTAAAATTGTAAAGTGTATTTCACTTCAAGTATAAAAGTGAATCACTATAAGTAGCTTTAATATTTTATTTTAGAGTTATTTATTTTGCATGAAGCTTTCCTGTTATAAAGTAACTTCATTGTAAAAGTGATCCCCACTTCTCTTTATAAAAGTGGGTCACTTCATAAAGCAACTTACACTATCACGTGGTCATTTGGTTATCGTTTATGTATTTTTTTTAAAGGGCATAACTCTCACATCCGAAGTCCGTTTTCAGTGCAATTTTTTTTTAAACCGCATAACTTTTTGAGCTCTTTCCATCCATGTCATAAGTTTCAGTTTTTAAATACATATTATATGCATATTTAATATGGATTCTACAAGTAATGTCTTTCTTACCAGCACCAACTACTTCCAATGGAAATCTCATATGGAAGATTTATTAAGAAGTAAAGGCTTGTACCGGATTACCTTGGGAAAGGAAAAAGCACCCACTTATGATAATAAGAAATACAAATGGGATAATAGGAGTGACGAAGCATGTGGACTAATCAGAATGTCCATCTCTCCTGATTTAAGGTTCCACCTTAAAGAAATTGATGACCCCAAACAAACTTGGGAAAAGATTGAATCCGTTTTTGGTAAACTCAATATTATTCAAGCACAATAGTTAGAAAATAAAATACTGACCTTGAGTCCAAGTGATTTTTCTTGCCTTAGAGACTATCTATCTAAGTTTAAAACACTAAGAATTTTATGTGAAGAATGTGAGATAAAAATGGAGGAAGAGCGTTGCATATATCTTATTCTTTCTAAGTTAGGCAGTGCATATTCTATGATTGTATCTACCTTTTATTCCCTGAGAGAGGCTCTAGGGAAATCTTATCAAAAACCCACTCTTGAGTACTTTTGTATTGCTTTGATTAGAGAGGAAGATAAGCATGTACAACTTGGAGTGATCAACATTGTAGGTACCTCCAACAAAGCCTTAGTTTCCTAGAAGAAATATAAACCCAAGTATCCCAAGAAGCAACATGCTCCCTACAAAAACAAGCAGCATAAGGGTCCCAAACCCGCTCAGACAGCTTCAGCTCCTAATGGTGACAAAGGAGCAAAATATAAAAATAAGAAGATTGACAAACATTAAAACTTTTGTGATAAAGATGGTCATGATGAGTCCAGATGTTTCAAAAAGATGGCAACTTTAGAAGAAGCAATGAAGATGCACAACATCATTATTGATTCTATTTCTTCTTCTTATTCTCATGGACATGCACTTTCCACTTTTGGTTTCTCCTTAAATACAACTTCTACTTCTTCTTCTGATGAGAGGTTTATTGATTCTAGAGCATCTTATCATAGGCCTAAGGATAAAGACATATTTTCTGCTCTAAATGAATGTAACACCAAGAAAATATTTATTGGTGATGATAGATCTCTTAGTGTTGTAGGATCTGGAATAGTTCAAGTAGCCAATGTTCATTTCAATGATTTATTATGTGTTCCAAGTCTTTCTTGTAACCTTCTATTAGTCTATCAAATCACTCATTCAGGGGAAGGTAAAACCATAGAGTTTTCACCTCACCAAGTTGTAATCAAGGATCTAAAAGATCCTAAGCATGTTCTTGCAACTGGAATTGTTGATGATATTACCAGGTTGTACAAGTTTGACAACTTTGGGTCATCATCTTTTTCATCAGTTTTTGTTGCTCATAGCGATGACTTGAGCAAACTTTGGCATGAGCGGTTTGGTCATCTAAACTATCTCTCATTGCAGCAACTATGTAATGAATAGATGGTGACTGGTCTTCCTCTTGTTTCATGCAGAGATGGTGTTTGTGTCATTTGTGTTCTCGGCAAACATCATCGGGACAGTTTTGGAAAACGTGCCCCTTGGCATGCCTCGGGCCCTTTGCATCTTGTTCACAATGATTTGTGTTGTCCACTTTCTTCTCCTTCCTTTTCTAGGTGCAAGTATTTCTTAACTTTCATTGATGATTTTTCCAGACGTACTTGGGTTTACTTAAAACTTAAGAGCTAAGTTTTTGACAATTTCTTGGCCTACAAAGCCCTTGTAGAAAAACAATCTAGACATCAAATTCAAAAGTTAAGAACAGATAATGGAGGTGAATATGTGAACTATAATTTTACAACTTACTGCACTACACAGGGCATCCAAATGCAACATATTGTTCTGTATACACCACAAAAAAACGGTGTTGCTGAGAGAAAGAATCACACATTAAAAGAAATGGCTAATTCTATGATCCAATCTAAGGGATTAAGTCTAAAGTATTGGGCGGAAGCAATCAACTGTGCAAATTACATAGTCAATCACACTCCCACAAAGGCTCTTAAAAATATAACACCAGAAGAATCTTGGAATAAAATTAAACCAGATGTAAGTCACTTCCATGTATTTGGCAGTATAGCATGGGCTCACATTCCTGATGAGAAAAGGAAAGAATTGTAGCCTAAAAGTGAGAAGTGTATATTTTTTAGTTATTCTGAAGATCTCAAAAGTTATAGACTTCTTCAACCACATTGTAATGAAATTATTCTTAGAAGAGATGTTAAATTTGATGAAAATCTCTTGGCCTGCGAGCCTAATTCGACAGTTGTGCCTTCTTCGGCATGCAAGCCATCTTCAGCATTTGTGCCTTCTTATGTTCCTATTATGGTTTCTTCTTTAGATGATGACAGTGAGGATAAAAATCCACCTATGCCTTCTCACCTTCCTCCAGATGAGTCCTTTGAAC
Source organism: Picea mariana (assembly GCA_032191745.1). Lineage (NCBI taxonomy): Eukaryota > Viridiplantae > Streptophyta > Pinopsida > Pinales > Pinaceae > Picea > Picea mariana. The sequence goes on along the minus strand of JASDQU010296960.1, from coordinate 6,129 downwards.
CTGAACTCGCACCAGTTCCACCGCTTCCTAGATGGGTTCGTTCAACACGAACAGTAGTTGGTGGTCTTGTCGGTGATCCTTCAGATCAGCGTTGAACACATTCACAGTTCCAACGAGCCTCTTCTCTTTTAGCTCAAGATTCAGAGACTCATGATCCAGAGACATTTGTAGAAACTTCAGGTCATCTAGATTGGGATACAACAATGAATGACGAGTATCATTCTTTAATGACAAACGATACTTGGGATCTTGTACCTCTTCCAAAAGGAATAAAACTTATCAGATGTAAATGGGTCTATAGAACTAAGTATGCATCAGATGGAATTGTTGAAAGACACATGACTCGGTTAGTTTCCAAAGGATTTTCCCAAGTTGAAAGAATTGACTATAATGAAACCTTTTCCCCTGTAGCCAAAATGAATTCCATCTGCCTTGTTCTTGCCCTTGTTGCCTCACATAAATGGGAGTTCCATTAGATGGATGTTAAATCCGCCTTCTTGCATGGATATTTGAAAGAAGAAATCAACATGGAACAACCTCCTGGCTATGTCCAGAATGACTCTAGCCTTGTATGTCTCCTTAAGAAATATCTTTATGGTCTTAAGCAAGCTCCCCGAGCTTGGTATGCCAAAATGGAAAACTTTGTTATTGACACTGGATAATCTAGATGCCATTATGATCCTAATGTCTATACCAGGAAAGTAGGAAGCCATCTCATAATCCTTTTCCTTTATGTTGATGACCTTATCCTTAGTGGTAGTGACTCAAAATTTTTAAACCATGTGAAAACCATCCTTAAGAAGAAATTTGAAATGACAGACTTAGGATTTTTGCACTATTTCCTTGGCCTCCAAGTTTTGCAATCCAATGAAGAAATTTTTCTTTCCCAGTCTAAGTATTCTTGTGACCTTCTTCATCGCTTTCACATCGATGATTGTAAACCAGCCCCTTCTCCCTTCCAGTCTGGAGTGAAGCTTACTCCCACTTGTACTTCTTCTGAAGTTGATGCCACCATGTATCGTCAGTTAGTTGGTAGCCTCTTATACTTGACTCATACCCATTCTGATATTTCCTTTGTTATTGGTCTTGTTTCCCGGTATATGCAAACACCCCATGAAATCCATTGGAAAGTAGCTAAAAGGATACTTCACTATGTCTATGGTATTGTTCAGTTCGAGATACATTATAGTTCAAGGGGGACTCCTTTAGTGGTTGGTTTCACTGATTCAGATTAGGCTGACGACCCTGATGATAGGAAGTCTACTGTAGGTCATGTTTTTAGCCTTGGTTCAAGACCTGTCACTTGGGCTTGTAAGAAACAACAGGCTATTGCACTTTCTTTAGCAGAAGCAGAGTATCGAGCAGTGATAAATGCAAGTCAAGAAGCCTTGTGGCTTCGACAGATCCTTTAAGAGTTTGGATTCGAGAAACGGCATCCAACCATCCTTTGGTGTGACAATTAGAGTGCCATCAAGATTTCCACATACCCAGTTCAACATCAGCACAGAAATCACATCAAGCTACACATGCACTTCATCAGAAATCTCATTCATGATCAAGTTATTGAAGTGCTCTTTTTCCCTACAGAAGATCAAGTTGCAGNAAACTTCAATCTATGTTAGGAGTTCATGAAGTTGTCATTAAGGGGGGATAGGCTCTAATGCCTCCTTCCTTCTCCTATTGTGTCAACATTGTAAATCCTTCAATCCTATCCCAAGTTGTTCTTAAGGGGGGATGTTAGGATATTTAGACACATAGGAGTTAGTTAAGAACTACTTGGTCTAATGTGTCGTTAGGTAAAATTGTGTTTCTTAGTGTGTTTATTTAGTATGCATTTGTAGTTAGGACATCTGACGGTCACAATATGTTCCCGACATAGAGTGATCCGATGGTTCATACTCTCCTCGATCTTAACAGACATTGATATATGGCTTAACACCCTATTGGTCCGTGATCTATATTTAAAGAGCATGGAGGGTCATTTGCCGATGATCTATTGTGAGAAAGTCTCTTGTAAAATCTCTCTGTAATATTTTTCTTTTGCATTAATAAATTGCTCCAAGTGGTCGCGTTGGCTAGGGTCGTGGATGTTTTCCCGTAGGGTTTTACCACATGAAAACATCAGTGTTTTGATCTTTGATCTAGTTATGTGAGTGGCTACTGAAGGTGTTCAACCTCTGTTGGAATACCTGTGTTGTCAAACATGATTATCTCTGCAAAAATTTAAAAAGGGCATAGTTAGGCTTTACACTTTTGAATTTGACTGAAATGGTCATATATTGGGAAAATGGAAACATTTTTTAGTGAAACAAAAGGCATTCCTAAGTGAGATGAGCACTTTGGATGTAATGGAATAGTCCTCTCAACCCAAAAATGTACATAAATAGAAGAAATCATAGATGCAAAAACACGACTTCACGATCTCAATCTACAATGGGAGAAGATCTTTAAATGTGCTCTACTACCATGTTCAACAACACATGTATTATAACATTATATGAACACCTTTAGTAATTGTTGTAACATCAAGAATTGATGGTTCATCACAAATCTCCCGAGTTCAATTGGTCGAGAGATCGACCTACATATGGATACGGTATGTCAGGCAATCGACCAATGCACCACACCAGTCGGTTGAGTAGTCGAAATTCTTATCAATCGGACAGTTGGCCAACAATCGATGATAGTCGGGAGGTGGATCGACCAACCCAAAAATAAACTACGACTTGGATGAATAGTTTTTTGGGTCAAGCATCCTTGTTGAGACGACTCTATAGAGCAGATATGGTGGATTCAACTCAAACATCCGATGGTTACATGTGGAAAAGATCTTCAATATTCTATGGAAATTAATTAGATATTGAGACTATAAAATAAGAACCCTTGGGTCATTACAACCATCATGGATATTTTTCAATAGAATATGCGGATCAATATGTGCAACATGCACTATGATGTTATGATCACAGCGTGTTATGCTTAAGTGTTGTAACAATGTCTTTAGACACCACCATTTGTCTTCAAATTTTTTGTTCCTCTTTGATTATCTATAGAACTGTGTCCTTTATTTCATGTTGTGTTCCACCTTATTCCCCAACATGGTATCAAAGTCGATGGTTTAAAACCTTGACATGTTATCTTCAAACCTTGTTGAGTCGGATTTATTGTGTGATTAACTTTGGGCCGGTGGTTTGCTACTTGTTACTTGTTGAAATAGACCAGTCTGTCTAGATATCGAAAATGTCTTCGAATATCGATATCGTTGTTCTAAATGGATAAAATTTAGTATGGGCACTAGATATAGAAACCCTACTAAAGAGAAAAGGATTGTGGGAGTATATGAAGGTGGCGATTCCACATCCAACAGACAACCAAGAAAATTTTGTTGTTGATAGAAAGAAGGATGTGGCTGTAGGATTCATTACAACCTAAATCTCATGGGAGATTCAATTTCACCTCAATGGAATCAACTATCTTCATCAGGTCTGGAAGAATTTGAAGTCATTGTTTGATCGATTCGACTAGAGCCACGTCGTGCAGTTGGAGAAAGAGTTGATATCTCTTGATCCTTATTCCTTTCACAGAATGGAGGACTATTTGGCGTGTGTCAAGGAAATTCAGTTCAAATTGGGAAAATATGGAAAGAAATATCAGAAGAAGGATGAAAAACTCATCGAGCTAATATTGATGAACTTGAGAACATTGTTCAACATGTTCTTTTCTACTTTCCTCACCAACCAGCAAGCACGCAAGGAAGATGGTAAGGATTACACCTTTGAATCTTTCTATGTCCTTTTTATCACTGATTAGCATATATTTCTTGGAGAAGGTAAGCATGGTGGTAAACACCAGGACCATTGTTAGAAAAACAGGATCACAGAGCAACAAAATAAAACAAATGCAGAAATAAAACACAGAAGATACACATAAAATAGAGACACAGATATATGTGGTTTACCTAGTGTGGGCTACGTCCACCAGAGAAATTTCCAAGTACTTCCTTTATTATTATCCAGCAAATGAAGGGATACAACCTACTGTACACTTGTTGTAACTTTCTCTCACAGTCTCATCTCTCATAATACAATATTCGTGATAATACACAGTTGCAATACAATTAACCCATAAAATAATGTTTCTTTTCTAGGGAAACAAACCATAACACAACTTCTACCATCATACCTGTGACCTTATAATGAACAGTCTAGATTTACTATGAAATTACAATATACATTTACAAGGCAATTTCCCTTCAGGGGCCCGCTGGCCCCCAAACCCCCCAACCATAAGGATGAGCCCCCTGGACACCACAGGGGGGAAATCCCCCCTTAAAACTGCTCCACATGGAGGGGTGTATAGTATTCTGGGGTGTGCAGTCTTCATGGGGTATAAACATGGCTGAAAACAAAGACCTCTAAATCAAGAAGATAATCAAGCTCCACAACCAGCAATCTCCCACTTGGAGACTGATCATGATAACTACATTGTTGTTGTAACTGTTGGACTATACTCCACCTTGGAATTGGAAAATTTATCATCTTCACCTTCATGTTTGAAGGCCAACTGAAACTGAGTAGGAACTCAGTGTCTCCCTGGTTACTCCCTTTGTTAACATGTCTGCAGGATTCTGGCTAGTATATATCTTTTCAAACTTCAAATGTCCATCTTCCAAGATGGATCATATGAAATGGTACCTGAGTTGTATATGATTAGTCTTTGAATGGAAGGTTGAGTTATTTGCAAGATAAATGGAACTCTCACTATCACGGTACAACCTGTTATTCTCTTGCTTCTTTCCCAATTCCTCCATAAACCTTTGTAACCAAATCATTTCTTTACTAGCCTCTGTAGCAGCAACATACTCTGCCTCTATTTTTGAAAGTGCAACAATATTTTGTTGTTTCTAAATCCAACTTACTGTTGTTCCACCTATACTAAAAACATACCATGTGGTGCTTCTCTTGTTATCTTTATCACTTGCCAAATCAATCAACATATCCCTGTAGAATAGTGTTTGAACCTACAAAACATAATGCATGAGTAGTAGTACCTCTCAAATACCTGAGAATCCACTTTACTGCCTCCCAATGTTATTTATATGGATTTTTCATATACCTTCTCACAACTCCCACTACATGTGAAATATCTAGTCTTGTGCAAACCATTGCATACATCAAGATGCCAATTGTTGATGAATAAGGGACTCTAGACATGAATTATATCTCCTCATGTGTCTTGAGACACATTTCCTTGGTTAATTTGAAATGGCTAGCCAAAGGTGTACTGATTGGTTTTTCATTTTTCATTTTAAACCTCTCCAACACCTTCTCTATGTACTCACCCTAAGACAATGTCAATTTGTGATTTTTCATGTCTCTTGTTATTCTCATACCAAGGATTTTCTTTGCAACAAACAAATCCTTCATCGCATATGAATTCGATAATTTCTTCTTGAGCACATTTATATCTTGCATATTAGACCCTGCAACGAGCATGTCATCTAAATATAATAGAAAGATAATATAGCTTCCATTTTCTATCCTTTTAAAATAAACACAGTGATCAAAATGGCATCTACTATAACCTTGTTCAATCATAAACCTGTCAAAATTCAAATACCAGTACCTTGGAACTTGTTTTAGTCCATACAATCACTTCTTCAACTTGTAAACCAAATTTTCCTTCCATTTGACCTCATACCCCTGTGGTTGCTGCTGTTGGATTACTTAGAAAGCACCTTCAAAAGAAATTTATCCTTCCTTGCATTTCGGCCTTCTTTTCTTCACTTTCCTCGGAATTTCGGCTAAGATATCATTTGTAAATCTCAGACACCTATATATATATTCAATATGCTCAAGTGTGTTTCAAATGAGAGATCCTTGCCTCTTATTTATACTCTCCAAGTAGCTTCCTTAAAAACATATTCTAGGTCACTTGGCCCCACTTTCCTTATCTTAGGGTTGGGTCCACTTCTAATTTCTCCATTAAAATTATTAGTGAAATAATTTATTTTGTATTCACTTTGAATTATAATACACTCATCACTTCACTTTATTATTTACCTTTTAAAATCTCTTAAACCACTTTGATTACTTTGACCTTTTGGGGCTTCTAGATGACATATGAGGG
>JASDQU010296959.1:0-14095 GCA_032191745.1 Picea mariana | reverse complement strand
AGACTACAACCATTCAATTAAGAAGTTTTGCAGAAAAAACACTTACATATCATGATGAAATAACATTGCAAACCCTAGTTGTAAACCTTCCTTCAAGAGAAATGCCAAAAATGCCAAGAAAAGCCTTCCTTCAACAAGTGTGCCTCACTTAAAGAGAACAAATACCCAACAAGGGCACAAAAATCAGATCTCACTAGGAGAGTGAGTTGTGTGTTATGTTAAAATGAGGATAAAACTCCTCAATATATACTGTATCAATAAACTTTGATTAAATTTTGGTCATAAAAATTAGTCGACAAGGCTTTAAACCAAAATCATATTGTTTTTACATTAAAATATCAAATTAAAACCCTAACTGAGCTGTAATAAAGGTAAAATCCCCTTCAAGGGAGGTGCTAGCCCCTTTTGGGGCAAATGAGACACCCAGGAGCAAAGCGTTAGCCCCCTGGGGGCTTCTCCAACATGCCACACGTGCCACTGCTACCCAGTCTGCCTCCAAGAATGACCATGAAGCTGGATGACATCATGGTAAGGATGAGGGTGCTCTGAGCCTTCCAAGGCCAACGTTCCACTGAAAAGGGGTCATTGCCCCTAGGTCAGGCTCTGCCAAAGTGCCTCTGGTGAAACGTCCTCTTCTTCTTCAGTGCAAAACCTCGATCAAACATTGTCCTATCTCTGCCCCTCTATCGGGGTCTCATCAACCATCTGATGGGCTCTTCATCCCCATGGAGGTCCGAACTAATCATCTCCCCATGTGTACCGGTCCAAATGGTACCTGTCCGTCGGGCATGGTCCTGCACATCAAAAACTACGCCCTCCATGGGATCATTAGTCACAGGGATCATAGCAATGTTGATCACATTTCATCATTAATATTATCAAACATATGCATAAAAACCCTGATATATCATTCAATAGCTCAAAGAATTTACAAAAACCTACAATACAAGGTTGAGAAAAATGACAAGATACCCTATTGGGATAGTATCCATAAGGAAAGGAAAGTTTCCAAGGGGTTTCATCCAACCCATGTAAACGAGGTGAAGTGGTTTAAGGGATGTCCAGACATACAGGTAGAGTGAGAGCCAGGGATGCATGATATTACCTGTGGGTGCCTTTGTAGAAGGTGAGTTGTACCTGTCATGGATGCAATTTTTCCAAGCCCCTTTTTGCCTTTATTCTTTTCTTTATTTTCTTTTCTTCTTCTTTTTCTTTTTATTCAAGGGTTAACCAGAGGACACTGCCTTGGCGTGGTGACCAGAGCTGATAGTGTTACCCCCAAGTACTTTCACAATGATGATAAGGCTGGCTCGTGATGAGACCCCCTTTCCCTTGGCCATGCAACCAAAGGTCACTACCCTTGCGTGGTAACTAGATGGTGGCAATTCCATGTTGTTAGGTACCCATGGACATAATAGGCTGTCTCATGATGAGATCCCCTATCCTCTTGATTAGGTCTTGTTTGTTATTTTTTCAGGTCCCTCTTGTTTGTTGCTGAGAGGCTTTTTATTGCCTTCTCAGGGATCCCTGGGTGACACATCTCGAGGTTTCATTTTTAGGCTTTTATCTTTTACCAACTGCTTTTACCTTCTGGGCATTTAGCCCCTTCTTCCCACGAGATAAGGTGCAACCCCACAAACAGATCATCCTAATGCCCGGACAAGGGGAATGGGACAGATGAGTGGGNCCAATGTAAGATCCAAGTAGTCGTCAGAAATAAAGGAATTGGATGCATACATTTAAAGGTTTTAATGATCAAAAGTGACACATACCATGATACCTGGACCAATTACCTCATGGAGCAAGAGCCTTCTCCGATACAAGACCAAGTCGATGGTGATGGATGTTGTTGCTGCTGACAAGAAAAATTTGACAAAAGAAGAAAAGGATGGGCCCTCTAGGGCGATGCTCAGGTCAATCCTGCTCTCGGTACTCCATGTCTAGGACCTGTGGGCCTCGAGACATGATCTCCTAGTTATCTCTAGAAATCGGGGATAACAGGCTCAAAAAGAGTTGTTTTCTCCTCTATGAGAGGGGCGTCATTCTATCATTTTCATTTTCTTAAGATTTGGAAAAAGGTTGTGTTTGTTTTCAGGATTGTTATTGGCTTAGCAAGAGTTGGTATTGGCTTTGTCAGTATAGGCTTACAAAACCTGTACAAAAACATGTCCTTAACATAAGATGTTTTTTATAGGTTTTGTAGGCTTATAATGACAAACACAATACCAAATCCTGCCAAGCCAATAACACTCAATAACATAAACATAACCCTCCATTGAAGCTCAGTAATATCAAAATGATAGAAATGGTTCCCCTCCTTCGGGAAATTAAACACCTCTCACTAAGCCCATGGATATAAACAATATTTTTTCCCCTAAATCTTAGTGGCATATTTGAATAAATTTGGTATCTCAAAACCTTAGCTGCATAATTACGCCTTCAAGAACCTCAACCACATAGATACATATACATGTCAAATAAACAATGTCATATAATAAAATATTTCCCTATAGTTTTTGACTTGGAAATATTTGTTTACCTATGAGAGTGAGACGTGAAAACAAAATTTTATCTTCCCCTACATGTGCAACATCTGTATATGCACATATTTTTGGGTGGTTTCTTACACTTAATCTAGTTTTATTTTTATGGATGTAATGCCATTCTAATGGAACCATCAATATATCTATGCCAAATTACCTTAGAAAAATTCATGAATTCCATATTGCAATCTAAAGCAATTTCATTCTAATCCATTTTTAAGTCTCACTTCAGTGTCTCCTTTTTCTATTTGGTTTTACATATGTCAAGAGATAAACAAAGGATATTGTAGAAATATTGATATCTTGGCACCTCTCCTTGTTGCAAATTGTGGGGATGAAAGAAAAAATGGAGAGTAGACATATTTTCTTTCACACACCAATTTTTTTTTGAATGTTATTAAATCAATGAAGCACTACACACATATATACACATAAATTTTGGCCTTAAGATAGACTAACTATCTTAGCCATATAATCAATGAGTTGAAAGAATATCTCAACTATAGTACAAATCTAGGAGCTAAGTAAGTTGGACCAAATCTCTCATATCCATCTTATTAACAAACTCCTAAAGGTTAGGATCTACCCAACCACGTAGAGAATAATCTCTACATTACAATAATCAAATACATTTAACAAATCTCAACATTATTGTATGATGAATAATTTCACACTTTAAGAACAAGAAAACTAGGAGTCATAATTCCCAACACTCTCCCTTAATGATTACTTGTCATGATCTCTCATAGATAAGGTCTTCATTGTCATCTCTTAGCATGTCAAAATCTTGCAAGCTATGAACTCAATAAAGTTGCCACCTATTCCTCTGAAAGGTGTAGTCTCCTCGTTGTGACCCAAGTTTCCCAACACCATTGGACACCATTATAACTTGTAATGTCTCATAGCTATCCTAAATGTATGATGTTGAACTTCCATATCTTGGATCTCTCATGAACTATTTCAATAAGCAATCCCCACATGCTTATCTTGCAACCCCAGTGAGGCATAGTTTCTATGATCCCCTACAACACCCTAGACTATCTGAACAACCATCCATCTGAATTGAGTCTGTACTTGATTTCCCCCAGAAGATCCAAATTCTTTCGTTGCATCTTTGATTTTTGAGATTCACCACTTATTTCACAAACAAAATAAATCACACACACTTATAATAATTAAAAATTATTTACTACTAATTAATATAGTTTCTCCCTCTTTCCTTTAAGTCTCTGGTTGAAATCACACACCCTAATCATATGATATAGAATTTGGTTTGTCCCATAGTCTTTAGAATTAACCCCCCCCGACTAAGAAAGTGACTATGTAGGCCACCCACACCACTGGATCATACGTACCCTTTAGCAGCATAGCTGGAGTTGATCTCATTGTAGTAGCTGGTGAAATTGAGGCCTAGATAACAATGTCACATCGTAAGGTGCAACTCCAACAACGTATCAATCCTCTAACAACTTCCTTCAAACCTTCATGCGACTCTTTGTTCATTTATGTAGTCAAAAAAATTGTACACTTCCGGGTGCGTCTCATCCTCATGGGTCGACAACGGAGTGATATTGACATTGTGTTATTAAATCACCATTGATTGGAGCAATGGAAGAAGTGAGGATTTCTCTAATTGGACCCAAGTCCAGAACTCTCCAACACAATGACCCAATTCCTAACACACAATGAATTTGAGCTAAAAGAAATCTATGAATCATTGAATCGCGTATAAATTAAACATATCGCCAAACTAAATAATGAACTTCAACTCCAATGCAAAGTGAATTTTCATCTGGAAAAAAAAATCTAGACCACCAAATCCCATCTATAGAAACTCTTCATGATTATTATTTATCATAATGGATGATTGCTTACATGAGTAACATATTTGTTGCATAATTAATTTCCAATGGTTTCCAATTCTTATTTGATGTTATAATGAATGATTTTAGTGATGGATAATTTGAACAATTCGTAATATGTATGAACTAATGATTCCATTGATATTGATAAATAGATGGTGAAATTTGATCATGAGAAGCATCATTATTTTTATTGCAAAACCACCAACAATATTAATTTTTCATTGTGAGGCTCATTGGGTTAACATATGAAACTTTACTTAGGAATGTTCAACAATTTATTTATTTTTTTAATGATTTTGTGTTTAAGGTAATAGTGATATCCAAATTAACAATTATTATAATTTTAATTTAATTTACACATTAATCACAATACTTAAGTCTAATGATTGATCAAAGTGGTGCAATGGGTAACTAAATACATTTTTTTTTGTTTCTAAGGAAAAACCATAACTTTATATTTAAGAATAAAAAGTTAAATATTTGTGTAAAGCACTAATAAAAAAAACTCCATTAAACAAAAGCTTAGCCAATATTCTTCTAACCTAACAATTATATATCTTATATTAGCTCTAAATGGTACATATCTCTACATACCATAATGGTGAAACCAACATTATAGTAAAATTGTCTTCTCAAAAGTCTGGTATTTCAACAAGTCTCATCGAATGAGAGATAAGTAACATAAATAGACAATAAAATCAAGAGATTAGAATTAGGGGGAATAATGGACTACAATGTCCATATCCTCCCTCTGTTTTTCCCAAATCAAGATAATGCAAAATTTAATGCACAACTATTCAAATGCTAATGAAAAGCTAGCATAAATTCAATTACATAATCAAAATATAAATAAAGATTGGACTTACTACAAACAACACGAGATAACTTGGTGAACTTGGAACTTGGCACACCATAAGCACCCATTTATGTTGGGGTGTTAATTATGAGTGAGATGTTTCATTAGGGATAAGGGAAAATGTGGAAATTATGTACAGTTCAATGTATTTCAGGTTGTGTTAGTGCATAGTCCCTTCTACATTTGACGAACACAACCCAAAATGCATTGGAATTGTTTATACCTTAATTTGATTGATTAGGTGACTTAAACTATGCATCAGTAGAAGGACAAGAAGAGGATGTGTAAGGAAAATGATTGGAAGAGGATGACATATTTCAAATGATAATATACAAATGCAACTTGATTAAACAATTATATCGTACCAAGTTTATTTTCCCATGCATTGAAATAATTCTCTTGGAATGGATATTAAGAGGGACAATACTAGGCCCAAAAGGGTTGGATCCAATGGTGGAAAGTGAGGAGTTTTTCACCATTGGGAAAGGTTCAATTCTAGTGAGGCTTGCTTAACTTCGAGTCATGGGGACATTTTCAGATAATGGTATAACATGTGGTTTCACCTAGAGAGATTATATTAAAAATAGTCTCATGACCTGTGCACACATAAGTGGATCAAATCCCACCCCCATATCCTTCAACTTTCATAATCCTTGAGGGTTATCTCAATTGGTCTAGAGCCAGATGTGAGTTTTCAGGCTTTTTTTTGGTCACGAGTTCGACTCTCTAGATTCCCTTGGGGTTAGGCCTCGTAATCAAGGCCAACGGTTTACCCCATTTACCATCCACGAAATGTTGGGAAGTACTCGACCGATTTTCCATGCTTTAATCCACGTGAAAAAAAAGAGGGATGATACTATTAAAAATGGAACAACATCCCATTCTATTGTATATTTTAACCTTGTACAATTAATTGCTACAAATAGATTCTTAATAAAAGAAGAAAATATACAACGACACACACACATTACACATAGATTTTACCCTGGAAACCTAAACCCGGAAAACCAACAACTTGTTTAGAGTCACACTTGTAATTATTTTATTCATCATCTTTCATAATTGTTAGCAGTTAAATCATTGTGTGTAGGGGTCCCTTGTCCCACGAACAAGGGGGTCTCATATACCCAATTTGGTGTCTGGCTTGGTTGTGACCTTAAAAATATATTATTATTACTATTACTATTATTATTATTATTATGATCCTGCGGCATCCAAAACCCCTAATCCATTGACCTAGATTATTCAACAACCCTAATTCATTAACTGGAGTTATAAAACCATCAACAAAAAACATGTGCCAAAAAACCACTAAAAATGGATGCAAAAACCGAAATAAAATAAAAAATCAGGGGATTCGTCCCCGACCCCCACCCCCCTTGCTCCCGTATTAGTGTAAATTACATGGGACTAATCTTGCAAATAATATAACACATGCGCAACATTCTCCCAATTTTTGTTTTCTTTGCATACAAGGGGTTATAGGATTACATAATCAACAATCTAGGGAAATAATGCCCATAGATCCTCTACACCAAGAGAACTTCTCAGTGCTCATAGATTTTGTTAATGAATCTACAACATTCTCCAAATTTTCCACCTTCATCAACAACACCTTCCTTTCTTCAACCGTGTCTCTCACAAAATGATACTAAACATCAATATGCTTTGTCTTTGAATGATAATTCGGGTTCTTCACTAGGACGATTGCACCCTGACTGTCATAATCTATCCTTTTATCTTGTCATACCAACCTAATACCTAAACATAATCTATGTAACCATATTGCTTCCTTTCTTGCATGATTGGTTTTCATGTATTCAACTTATGCAATTAAGAGTTCCATTACAAACTATCTTTTGCTCATCTAACTAATTGATCCTCCAAATAAGTTAAACAAATACCCACTTGTAGGTTTAACAAAGCCATGTCTGTCCAACAATCTATCCAATCTCGGTCTTCCTTTGTAGCATAATCCATAACTATTAGTGTTACACAAATACCTGAAAACTATCTTTATTGTTGTCCAATACTCCCTCCCTGGTTTTGACATATACTTGCTCAAAACTCCCACTGCATGTGCAACGTCGGGTCTAGTATAAACCATTGCATACATAAAACTACCAACCGCATTGGCATATGGAACACAAGACATTTCCTCTTCCTCTTCTTGTGTCTTGGGACACTGGTCTGCAGATAACTTTACACCCACAGGAATAGGAACCTTGACTGGTTTACATTCCTGCATATTCAACCTCTACAATATTGTCTCAACATATTTCCTTTGATTTAACCAGAGTTTCATGTTTGTCCGATCTCTTTTAATTTCCATGTCCAAAATGAAATGTGTAGCACCAAGATTGTTCTTGAAAAATTTAGAGGATAACTGAGTTTTCACATCATGGATGATCTCCTTGTCATTTCCTATTGGAAACATATCATCCACATACAAGACCAAATAAATAAGATGATCACAAATTAATTTGTTTTACACATAGTGATCCACTTTGCTCCTTGTGAAGCCTAGTACAAACATATAAGTATCAAATTTTTTAACGACATCCTTGGTGATTACATTAACCCATATAGGGACTTTTTTAGCCTGCAAACTAGCTCTTTCTTTCCTTTTATTGAAAAGCCTTATGGTTGCTTCATGCATATTTATTCTTCCAAATCCCCATGTAGGAATGTTTTCTTCACATCCATCTATTCTACTTCAAAATCAAAGGCAACAGTAACAGATAAAAGAAATCTAATAGAAGTTGACTTGGAAACAAGAGAAAAAATTTCATCAAATTCAATTCCCTCTACCTGGGAATAACCCTTTGCTACTAATCAAGATTTGTATTTCTCCACTTTTCCTTCTGCATTCAACTTATTCTTAAACACCCATTTGTTTCCAATGGGATTTCTTCCAGTAGGCAACTCCACTAGTTTTTCATCCTTTGAATCCACTGCCTCCCTAACAATTATAGGATCATAAACATTAATAAACAAAGAAAATTTTGAATGGAAATGAGGTGGAGTATAAATTTTCGGTTGTCTTCTTTCCCGAAACAATCTCCTCAATATAGGAGTATGAGGATCTTCTTATTATTGGTGTTGTTGTTTCGTAGAGCCTGATTCATTATCCTTCAAATCAAACTCTATTTTTTCTAGTTCTTATTTCCTTGGTAGGACTTCTTATTTGACAACATATTTGATGTATCTAAATACCACATCTCGGTTATACACTACCTTCTTATTTTCTGGGTTCCAAAGCTTATAACCTTTCAGACCATCTTTATACCCAATAAAGATACATTTTTCATCATTTTTATCTAGCGTACTCATGTTTTCCTTTGGAACGTGAACATAGCCATCATAGCCAAATACCCTAATATGTGTGAGAGAGTTTCTTACCAATCCATACCTCATGTGGAGTCTTTCCATCATGTGCTGATGAGGGTGATCAATTTACCAGGTAACATGCAGTACCCACTGCATCTACCCATGATTTGTTTTCTAACCTGACACCACTGAGCATGCACCTTGTTTTTTCCATCAGCACCCTATTAATTTGTTTTGTAGCTCCATTCTTCTGAGGTGTATATGAAGTAGTCTTTAGCCTTGCTATACCACACTTATTACATAATTCTTAGAATTCATTTCTATAGAATTCTCCGCCATTATCTGTCCTCAACACCTTAATTATTTTTTTTGTTTGATTCTCCACAAGAGCCTTAAACTCTTTAAACCTATCAAAGACTTCAAATTTCTTCATGAGGAAATAAATCTATGTGTTCCTAGAGAAGTAATCTATAATGAGACATATTACACAGATTTTCCCAGTGATGGAACCAACACAAATCCAAACACATCACTGTGCACCAATTGTAAAATTCCCTCTGCCCTCATTGCACTAGAGGAGAATGTTACCTAATTATGCTTCTTGTATACACAAAGTCCACAAAAAATAAAATCTAGAGAGTAGTTAGACATACCTTCACCATAACTTTACCATGTAGTACTCGAAGGCCATTTTCTCTAATATGTCCCTGTCTTTGGTGCCAAAACATAGTCTTTTCTCTAGATACTGTAGGAGTTTTTTCTTCTTCAACTCCAATATCATAAACAATAAAACTATTTTTTTTTCTTCTTCACTAATAGTGCTTCCCTATAACTTACACAGAGTTCCAAATCAAATTCCCTTCAACAAAACCATTGCTCCTCGAACCATCCTACAGGTTTCTTTCTCAAACATTGTTTTTACCCCTGCAACATCCATTTTTCTTACATAAATCAAATTTATGGCCAACCCTAGGAAGTGTAGAACAGTGGGAAGTGTTCTAATCCTTCCATCCATGAGCTTCAACTTAAATTTTCCTCATCCTATGATTTTGGTTGTCGAGTCATCACCTAGGAAAAAATCACCTCCATCATACCTTTCATATTCATAGAACTGCTCCATGTGGGGAGTCATATGAAAGGATGCACTTGATTCAATGATCCATGCCTCATGATCTTCATGTGTTCTTGAAGAAGGCAAGTACACATCATCTCCTTCTTTCGCAGAGGTATTTTCTTTTGTAGAAGGAGCATCTTCAGATCCCTTTCCTCTCTCAACACTTTTGGATCTACATTACTTCTTGTAGTGACTTTATTTTCCACATCTCCAACATACCTTTACTAAAATTATAGGATATTTAAATCTTACCGTAGATTTAGATCTGCCACTTGAGGACTTAGATCTATTTCTTTCTTGGGAGCATCTTCTTTCAAATCGGTGCTTTGTCCTTCCATGTTTTTCCATCTCATCTCCTTCGACAACAATTATGAGACCACATCATTGAAATTTAAAGTAGTTGTATTACTACCTATAGCCACAACCAAGCCATTCCATGAGTCTGATAAAGAGCACAATAAACCGATACACTTATATTCATCATAAATATTAATATCAACATATAATAGATTTCTTACCACTGTATTGAAGGCGTTCAAATGCTCTATCACCGAGTTTCCATCTTTCATCCTCAGGTTGTACAACTTCTTCCACGGAATAAATTTGTTTACCAGGGACTTAGACTGATGCAAAGCCGCTAACTTATTCCATAAATCCTTTGTTGTAGCTTCCCCTGACACATTCAGTAATATTGAATCTGAAAGACACAACCGAATTATGCTCTTCTCCTTTCGATCCAACTTTTTCTAGTCTTCTACTAACATTCTTGGAGGTGTAATACCTAGATCCAAAATGATCCATTGATCTTTGTCCACCAATAGATATTCCATCTTGAGCTTCCACAACTCAAAAAAATTCCCATTAAATTTCTCGATCTCTATTTTTGAATAGTTCACCATTTCTTTTCACTTGAAGAATCAATACCGTAGATCTCCATTCGTAACAAGGTTTATCACATACCCAAGCCAAACCCTTAGCCACAAATGCATCCCCATGAACCCAATAACAACTCTAATACCAAATGTAGATTTTAACCTTGTACAATTCATTACTGCAAATAGATTCTTGATAAAAACAGAAAATATACAATGACACACAGATTACACATAGATTTTACCCTGGAAACCCAAATGAGAAAAACTAGCAACATGTTTAGAGCCACACCTCTAATTCTTTTATTCATCATCATTACAATACAATATATAAGTAGGATCTCTCGACATCCAAAACCCATAATCCATTGACCCGGATTAGTCAACAACCTTGATTCCTTAACCGGAGTTAGAAAACTATTGGCAAAAACCATGTGCCTAAAAATCTTTCAAAGAATATAACACATACCCAACATCCATGAGCTTTAAATTATAATAATCATTTCGTATCATATATATTACTGCATTTTTAAAAGAAAGTTTGGGAAGCACATAACATTATAACTTCAAATAGACTTTATAAGCCTTAGATATCGATTTTTTGTAATTATGTTGTTATATTAGTGTTATCCTTATTGGTTGGATACACCCTTTAACTGTAATTGTACCCATTGTCTCATATTTTATTTTCCAGGTTAAATTTCCTGCAGAAAACCCTTGTGTGCTTCCACTCATTTAGAGGATGGTACCTAGGGTAAACCCTACAATATTTAGGGAACAAGGCCAATCAACAATAGAGCTCGAAACCATTACAATAATGCACTTTTTATGAGCTCAACATGTCACTTGTGGAAATTGACCTTGGGTGGGGAGTATAACAATAAGTCCTCCCAACCACCCAAACTAAACCCAATTGACACCCTTTGTCTCTTATATATACCAAGGAGACCTAATTTCAATGGATATCTGATCTGGATTGGATCAATATATATTTTTTCATCTATCTTGGTACTTTCTAGATGGAAAAATTGGAGGAATTGGCTTGTAGGGCTCATTTTAGTGGTAGGTCCCAATTTTGAGATTTGGGGTATAAAACCCTATAAAGCCATTTTGAGGCATCAAATAACATTTTTTGGAGTCAAAAATTTGTGACCATATAGCCCAGACTGTCGGCATTGTTCTACACATTGATACCTTTCCAATGGTGCAAAAATCACCTCAAATGGAGCTCATATATAAAAGTTATGTCTCCCACAATTTGACCTACCTAGTTAACCACCATGGTACCGAGTGGATGCCACAACAACCCCAATTACTCACATGTGGGGACATCCATCTGTGGACTTTCAAGAATATTTTAGAATGTTCAAATCCTATCACTTAATGAGGGTTGAGAGATGCAAATACCCTAACAACAAAGTTATCGACTTAACGAGAACCGTGACCTCAAAACGAGAACTCTAGTGCAAAAAACTAATATTTTTGTGTAAAAAACACAAAAGTCAACCCTCATTTCAAAAAATGGTGCTATCGGTAGCACCCCATTTTTGCAAGGTGGTTTAAATTGCGACTTAATTGAAACAATTGCCTCAATCATTGTCTTGACAACAATACTGTTGCATAAAATTGACCCTCAAATCGAAAAGTTATGCTACCGGTAGCACCTTTCTTATTTTTGGAGTTAAAATTGTGACTTAATTGAAATAGTCGTCCCGATCACTGGTATTGTCCCGAACAAAGAACTTCAAATTAGCTTGTAAATCGAAAGTGGTATTTTATTTATTAATCAATTTTATTTTATTTTTTAAATTTACATTAAAAAATAAATAAATTGAAAAAAGAAACTCCACATGTATGTTTCTTTTTTTCTTTAAAGAAAAAAAACACATTTTTCTATTTAATTTTTTTTAAGAAAAAACAAAACAAAACATGTTTTTAGAAGAAAAAAAAAACATGTTTCTATAAAAATAGATTTGTTAATGAAAAACACCTTTTAAATGAAAAATTATCTTATTTAATGAAAATAAACAGTGTTTAAATGAAAAAACACACTTTTTATTTAAAAAAAAAAAAGGTTTTTATTAGTACGTATATGTTATTCTAATTTTATTTTAATATGTTATATGTTATCAACCCTAATCTAGAAGATCAAATTATCTATTTGTTTTGACAAGTGTAAAGAAAAAAAATAAGCATTGCTAGATAAGACTAAGGTCATAATTATTAAATCCAATAAGATCACTTATGATACCTGAGTATATGACAACAACAAATTGGAGGAAGTGACTTCATACAAATATCTTGGAACTAATATTCACCACAAGCTCAACTAGAATTATAGCATCAAGAAAAGGATTATTGGGGGATGGAAAGTTTATTATGGGCTTGAAAACAATTGTAAATCAAGTAGATCTTTCAATTTGGGACAAGAAGAAACTCCTCTTTGAGACTCTCGTTACACCTGTTATTCTTTATGGATGTGAAGTCTGGGGCTGTAGTATCTCTCGTGAATTTTGGAGAAATATAGAGAAAATACAAAAGGATTTTATAACCTATAATCTCAAAATTAAAAGAAATACACCTTATCCCATCCTCCTCTTAGAAACAAGCTTCTCCCCCATTGAGAGCACGACTATGACTAGATACCTTACATATAAGAACAAGTTAAACAACATGGAAGACAAGAGGATTCCTAAAATTGCTTCAAAACCAATTCATAACCACCATAGACTCAAGCAAGGATGGCATAAAGATGCCCGGTCTTGGCTAAACTATTGGGGAATCATGGAATACACCATTTTGCAGAATAAATATACTATTAAAAATATCATCAAATCAAAATTTAAGTAGAAAATGTGGTGTGATAAAGAGTTACAGGTAAAAAGAAAATTAAGGTATTATAAGGATGTAATCAACCCTAATTTAGAAGATCAAAATTATCTATATGTTTTGACAAGTGTAAAGAAAAATAAGCATTGCTAAGATAAGAACAAATTCTCACGAGCTCCATAGTGAAACTGGGCAATTCCTAAAACGCCCTGGGATGAAAGAGTGTGTCACCTTTGTAACACTAAGAAGGTTGAAGATGAAAATCACGTTCTCTTAGACTGTCCAGCCTATACTTAGATTAGATCTAATTTTCAAAATATTTGTCACACCACCAACCTTCCTAACCTCTTAACTCAAAAAAACTATGGTGATCTTGGAAAGCTTCTCTTAATGCTTTTCAAGCACATAAACAAAATTCTAAAGAATCACAAGTAATCACTTACCCTCTTAAGGTATGATAGACCAATTCGGTCTTAGTGGACGTTAATAATCTTCAACTTCATCATTATTATATGTTATTTTACTTTTATTTTTATATGTTATTTTACTTTTATTTTTATATGTTATATTATTATTATGTTATATGTTATTTTAGTTTTATTTTTATATGTTATATTTTTTTTTATGTACTTAATGTTATTTTTTATTGATATATTTTTTTATTTTTTTATTTTTAACTAGAACGG
>JASDQU010296958.1:0-14095 GCA_032191745.1 Picea mariana | reverse complement strand
TCCAGAAATGGGAGATAGGGGATTCTGGGGAGTAGAACATGGAGACTTTGCAGAAAGGCACGTTCATATTTATGATATGTCACATCATTTTTGGCAAAATATGGGGGAGTTCCATCCAACAATTATGTTTGAACCGAGCCTCTTTAGATTGGTTACGTAGATTAAATTATTATAGTGAAACAGTAAAATGTAATGGAATGAATGTTTTACAGATCATAATATTCTTTTGGGGTAGGGTAAAACCAAACCTTGCAATTGTTTTTATTTTCATAATGAACTAGTTTTGTGAATGCTTCATAAAACCATGAGAATAACTGCAAAGCAACAAGTCTCTGCTTTAAAAGTAAAGGTATGCTTATATTTATATTTTGTTTAATTGATATCAATTATGTTTATGTTAACTAAAAATTATGTTTATGTTTATATTGTGTTAACTAAAAATATGTATTATTGGGTAGGTTTGTTGATTAGTAGGTTAGTGACTATGTTTAGTCTCAGTAAAGCACTTAACTGCAACATAGATTTCTCAAAATCTTACCTGCAACACAATTTTTTCCAAAATCTTACTTTCATCTGAGCCCTTCTGTAATGGTTATCTTATATGAACCAAGAATAACTTTGAATAATAAGTTAAAGTACAGACATACATTTCTTAACCTAGATTTTGAATTATTTTAAGAAGGCATATATTCTGTAACTAATTGTGAAATTTAGTAAAATTTATCCTTAATTGAAACTGGTAAAAATATTAGGATAACTACATTCAAAACACATCTTAATGTATGGCATGTATGAAGCATGATCTATTTGACCCTAAGTGGTCTTATTAACCAGATTGACACAACAATTTGTCAAAACTTCTAACTAATTTTCCATGTTGATACATGTGCATAACATTAGCTAAAAATAGTAGAATGTGCATACATGCACATATATAAAACCAAAAAAACTAACATTAAGATGATGAGTTCTTGGGAGTGAGTCTTAAAACTAACATCGAACTCTAATCATATTCATATAATTTTAACCAATTACCAATATAATTCCTTCTCATTTATCATATTCATATTCTTAATATTTTAATTTATCATATTATAATATAAATATTCATATTCATATTCATATATTTTTTAATTTTTTATATATTCATTTATCATATTCATATATATATTTTTTATAATACATGAATATTTTTAATTTTTTTTTTTATAATACATGAATATTTTTAATTTTTTTTTTTATAATGCATGAAGAGCTCACTTAAAACGAGGATTCTAAATCAATCTTCTTTGCAAGAAAAGACTTGTAAAGTTGTCGAGAGGGAAATCAATCTTCAAGAATGGTAAAGTTGTCAAGAGGGAAATCAATCTTCTCTGCCAGAAAAGCTTTGTAAAGATGTAAGAATTGATTTAATTAACTTTGTCACTTGTAAATCAACTTAACACACAAGTCAATTTACATTCAGGTCATAAATACCGTTATAAAACATTAAAAAAACAGAAACCCTACACTCAGTTTGTTCAAAAGCATTTGTTTGTTGAAAAGGATACCATAGGTAGCACGTGGAGGCGTGTAATGAAGATTCTTGGTTCCTAACATACCCATTTGGCCGTTTGGATGTGGTCTATTGGGAGTTTTTCACATTAAGTATTGTAGGTTCAATTCTTATAGAAATATTGTATATTCTCTCCTTGTTATGAGAATATACATACCTTGTATACAAGGCCAAAGCCTCCTTCTTCAAGCTTGTTAATTTTATGAAAATTATTAGTTGCTTTTATGAGTGTTTTAAGGTGAACATATATATTTTGTATACAAGGTCAAAGCCTCTTTCTCTAAGTTTGTTGATTTTATGAAAATTATTAGTTGTTTCTATGAGTGTTTTTAAGGTGAAGAGAATTTTCTCTTGTTTCACTAACATAGATCTTGGGTTGTTTTCATGTATTCTTCGATAGAAAAATAAACAAAAAAAACATCTAATTGTGGTAGATAACATAACTTGAGTTCTGTTAAATAAAGATCAAAATTGTAGATTCTATCTTCATTCTGTGCGCGGGTTACTATCCTGTGTGAAATGTGAGATTTCAGTTTTCTCAATAAAGATCAAAATTGTATATTCTACCTTCATTATGTGTGCGATCCTGTGTGAAATGTGAGATTTCAGTTTTCTTCTCAGGACAGGAGACGGGTGTCTGGAATGGCTAGAACACACTTTGACTACTAGATGTGAGCAAAATGCAGTTTATCTCTAGAAAACTTAAAAGTGAAAAATGTCGCTATAACATCTTTTCTTCTTTATATTTCTTGTTAATGATGATTATGTTAAAACACAAAAGAAATTCCTTTCTTAATAGGTTTTCTAGATTTTTACAGTTGTGTTGAAAACCACTATAAAACATTTTGGTTATGTAAAGAAATTAGATTTATATTTCAAAAATTCAGATTAAGGTGATTAAAGAGGAATTTTTTCAAACACTTAGTACCCAATCCATGTCACTACTATCTGATTGTTTTCACAATGCTCAAGGTTGGGAAGCACTAGACTTGAATGACTCCTTGAAACCCATGTACAATATGTAAAATCTAAGATGACTAGAAAAATGAGAAGAACAAGAGCAGTAACCACAAGGATAAGCCCTTTGAAATGTTGCATTTCCTATTTTTTAGATAAGAAATATTTTCTTCATTGTAATGTTGTTGCTGAAAATACAATATTTAAATCACCAAAAATACAAATCAAAACCGATCATACAAATCCATGTTTTGAGATGCAACTTGTACAATAGTTTTAGATTCAGTCCAAGACAAAATAATGGATGAGAAAAATAATCATATTGTCCAATCATCAATTTCTATGATTATCAAAACTCAGAATAGATGCCCAGAACATACCCCAAATCTGCCCAGAAAATCCTTGAAATTTGCCCAGAACATCTTGAAAATATGTTTGAAACGTCCCTGAAATCCTCGTGCAATGTCTTTGGGATGGATAACAAGTCCTTGAGTCCCCGATGGAGTCGCAAACAAATTGGGAACATTTACTAAGGGTCCCCAAGTATATGAAACACAGACACAGATTGTTTTTGGGGGACGGGTCCCGTGTAACATAGAATTATATTAAAGAGTTTTATAATACCCTTTAAAATAATAATACATACACTACAATATATTTGAAAAATAAAATCAAACTTTACATATTTTTTGATCCACTAACCCTAAATATTCTATTCCATTCTATAATCCCAAAAGGCATTGTCTAAACATTCGACTTTTTGAACTTTTTCACTGGGATCTAGAAAAACATATCATGGTGAGATCTTCATTTTCTATTGTTTAAATTGCATTTTGAATCCATAAATCGATTCAATACCCTAAGGGTTTATACTATGCGATCCCAAAATGACCAAAATCATAAATTTATATACAAAGAAAGGGTGAAGTTCTGTTATTCAGAGGAGTCTCAGAAGCTATTGTGGGAGGGTTTTCCCCAAATGAGTTGGTGGATGCAGGTGGGATAATACTACTCCCTCTTGTAGCTTTAAAAAAGGGGTATATTTCATATAGGACTGTGCAGCTTCATAACATTGATTGATCTCCTTGCTTCATAGAACAACATTCATAGATGTTATTTCTTGCTAACTGCAAACAAAATCTCCAGTCCTTCACGGATATACCTCCCTAACATTGAACTAGATCGTAAATGGTGCCGACAGAAGAATATCCAGTCGATCCTTAAAAAAAACCCTTATTTGCAGGATCATAAGCTTGATCAGACTGATAGGAAAGGATATTTGAAGTGGTGGTCTTAAAATTAGATAGATTACTCGTAACGATATCATTTTCGTTCTCCAGATAACTCCCATTGGTGTCTAGCTTTGAAAATAAGCTATAGTTCTCGTGGAGTTGGATCTAATCCCTGATTTGCATAGTGCACAATGCTCCAAAGCATAGTGAATAAAGAAAAACCCATGAACGAATCCTCACCGACATTGACACCATATTCCATAATAACCATTACAACCAGCCAATAAATTACTATAGATGGGACAATTAATTCATGACATGAAAATACATAGTTTGCATGAATACACTAAACCTTAAAGCTTGTACAGGGTGTCTCATCATCTAATTTGATCTTACAATTACAATAAATGATCAACCACCAATTTTTTTTTTGAACTATATTACATCATTTATATTAATTGGCATCATTTTTCATTTTACATGGCATAATGACCTATCAACCTCTAATTACACATCATTATAACTCTATTATATCGAGAAATTGAGATTTGTTTGTTGATTTTCTAGATGAACAAAGTTGATAGACAACTACCAAATAGAGTGTTGGATTGGACATGTAGAGGAGGACCATCACAAAGAGCGTGCAAGAATTTTATGGACCTAACCCCTCACGTAGGTAGAATAATATATTTCCATGTAATAAAGGCCAATATTAATAAGGCCTAGCAATAAGGAAGAATACGTCAAATGCAAGAAGACCTAATAGAAGCTTTCGCTTCTAGAAGGATCTTCCTCTAGATTGTTCTTTTGGATAGACATATTTAGTGTAAATAGGAGTAGAGGGTATGATAAGTTTTTTCTTGGATATTATTGTAATAGAGCTCTGCTCTGCTGGAGGTTTCCACCTCAAAGAGGCATGTGAACATTTCTCTCAGTAATCAAACTGCTCTTTCTGGTGTTATTCTGGTATAATTCTGGTGTTATTCTGGTATTATTCTGGTGTTGTTATGGTTATATCATTGTTTAACTTCCATTTCTAGCTAATAATTTATGTTCTTCATACTATTTTATATCTGGAATATTACAAGTGGTATTAGAGCACCTTCCTCGACATAAAATTGTGGGTTAATTTTTTTCTAGGGTAGAGACGTATTCCGACGTCTTAAAGCTACAGAGATATGTCATTACATGCATAAACCCGCGACCGAGGATTCATACATGCAGGAAATACAAGTGGTACTTAAGCGCGCATTTGTTGGCCACCCTTGTAACCCCTGTTGGTACCCATTCAAGTGGTAGTGCATCAGACAACACCTGTATACAAATTGACTTAGATCTCCTGAAGCCCTCCATAGTTAAACCGATCGACCTCCTGACCACTATAGTGCCACCAAGAAAATCACTCGGGAAGATACTCTCTAGTGCCTGGGTAGTCGAGTAGTACGACTAAGGGCATGGTCTAGCTTCCTTAGTTGGTGCCCCGAGATATTGGGTCGAGTACTACTATTGGACCTCACACGTTTATCGAAGAGCTATAACACAGGGAAAACCCTTGTATGTAGAACCCATTAATACCCTAACCCTTGGGACGGAAACAAAAACAAAATAGACAAGATATATTTTGGCACAAATGTCTCCTGCATTCGGGTTGCAAAATTACTACACATTTCTTCCTGTTAAACATTTGGGCATTCTTTCACTACAGTATTCTTCAGATCAGAGTATAACTCGGTTGGAGTTAAAAAAAAAAATCCTGCGTGGATTTCTGGGCTTAATAGGTTATTATCGCAAGTTTGTTAAGAATTATGGAAAGATTGTGACCCCTCTCACTGCTCTCCTTAAAAATAATTCTTTCACTTGGACTCCCGCAGCTGCTCAGGCCTTTCAAACCTTGAAGATGACTATGTGCACCACTCTAGTTCTGGCCCTTCCTTATTTGACAAAGACCTTTGTCTTGGAATGTGATGCTTCTGGGAAAGGAATTGGAGCAGTCCTTATGCAAGAGGGTCGACCTTTGGCCTTTACTAGCAAACAACTGTCCAAGAGAAATTTGGGAAAATCATTCTATGCAAAGGAAATGTTGGGTATTCTACATGTAGGGAACTTTGGCGCCCTTATCTATTGGGGAAATGCTTCCAAATTAAAACATATCATCAAAGCCTCAAGTATTTTCTGGACCAACGCCTTTCCTCCCCAGAGCAACAAAAATGCGTGACTAAGCTCTTTGGATATGATTATGAGATCATTTACAAGAAAGGAAAAAACAATGTGGTTGCTGATGCACTTTCCAAAAAATATGAAGATGAAGGGTCCCTTTTTTCGCTCTCCTTCATTGTACCATATTGGATCCAAGTTGTTCGCTAGGAATGGCTACACGATCCCAAAATTTCACATGTGATACAACAATTGCATGCCAATTCTCTCGTTTCCCCAGGGTACTCTTGGAACAATGATGAGCTTTGATACAAAGGTCGTTTGTATTGAAGTAAAAAGTCAAAACTTAAATCCACGATACTTTCTGAACTTCATGCTACACCCACCGCTAGGCACTCAGGGTTTACCAAAACCTATGACCAGGTCAAACATTGTTTTTTTCTGGGATGGTATGAAATAGGACATTCAAAATTTTGTGGCAGAATGTGATGTTTTTTAATGAAACAAGGGAGAAACAGTCAAAGCTCTTGGAACACTACAACTGCTTCCGATTCCACCTGCTATTTGTTGGGACATCTCTATGGAATTTATTGTAGGCTTACCTAAATATGGCAATAAATTAGTCATCATGGTGGTAGTTGATCGTCTTTCCAAGTATGCTCATTTCTGTGCTCTTCAAAACCCATTTACATCCTCCATTGTGGCTCAACTTTTCATGGATCAGGTCTTCAAGCTTCATGGCATGCCTCATTCTATTGTTTCTGATTGTGACCCCACTTTCACCAGCAATTTTTGGCAAGAACTGTTCAAGCTACAGGGCACCCAATTGCATCTCAACGCAACTTATCATCCACATAATGATGGTGAAAATGAAGTTGTCAACAAATATTTGGAAACATATTTGAGGTGTTTTGCATTGGAACGTAAAAATCAACGGGCTCAATGGTTACCACTAGTTGAATGGTGGTACAACACTTCTTACCATACAACTACCTACATGACTCCTTTTGAAGAAGTATATGGACAAAATCCACCTTCAGTTTTCTCATACTTGTCAGGTGTCTCGAAGGTCCAGGAGGTTGACCAAACGCTTACAATTCGAGAGGCTATTCTTTATACCCTCAAAGAGAATTTTATCATGGCCCAGAATCGCATGAAGCAACATGAAGATCAAGGTCGCTATGAATGTCAATTTGCAAAAGGAGATCAAGTGTTTCCTCAAATGCAACCTTATAAGAAAAATTACCTCAAGGTTGACCATTGTCAGAAACTGGAGCCCAAATTTCATGGTCCTTATATCATTCTCAAGCATGTGGGAAAGTTGGCATATCAGTTAGATTTTCCCAGTCATTCTAAGCTCCATCCTATTTTTCATGTTTCCTGCTTAAATAAGGTGATTGGAACTAAGTGCCAAAATTAAACCAACCTTCCTAAGTTGGATGAATAAGGCTCCATTTGGCTACAACCATAAGTAGTTTTGAACCAGCGTGAGCGTCGTGTGCATCAGTGCACCATCAAGGAAGTGTTAGTCCAGTGGAAAGATACAACTCCAACAGATGCCACTTGGGAACCAAATACCATTTTCAACAATTTCCTCATCTCAAGCCTTGAGGACAAGGCTCTTTTTAAGGGTGAGGACATGTTAGGGACATAACCCCTCACGTAGGTAGAATAATATATTTCCATGTAATAAAGGCCAATATTAATAAGGCCTAGCAATTGTTAGAAAAACAGGATCGCGGAGAAATAAAATAAAACAAATGAAGAAATAAAAAAAAAAAGATACATAATACAATAGAGACAAACATTTTGATCATGATAAAGTTATTCCCGATTGCTGATCCCTGATGTGTTTTCAACATCGAGACTTTTTTGAAGGAGCTGATCCGAGAGTGTTTTGGTAGGCTTATCGCCGATCGTCGATCCTTGACACTTTTTCGGCATCGACAAGATAAGGTGTGTTTGAGATTGAATAGCTTAAGGAAATTCCCTACTTTGACTAATACAAGCGAATTAAGTCATTGGTCTCCAATGCCACGTGTTTTTACCAGGTAAGAAGGTTGTACAGTCTAGTTATATCCTGAGTCATGCTTGGTTACCTAGGTCCTAGTCACACCTCTGAGTCAGATTTTCCGCGTCAACACTGTACGGTAAGATCGATCGGCGTCAGATATTTTTACAGGAGGGTATCAACGAAAATGTTCATAGCATGACCTCAATCCCTGATCCACCCACTAAAAGGCTGACATGATGAGACGTTTTCAGCATTAGATACGATTGGATTTTGAACATTTAAGGAACTAATTAATATCCGATCCCGCATTAGTTTCTACATTGTGCGCCAATTAAAACAACAATTTTTAAATTGTTGATAGACCACATCACAACCCGTGCCTCCGCCTTCATCCCACGATGAATTTAAGTTCTAAAGATTCGGCGACAGATTTATTGAATTTTCACTCATAACCCGAATTGAATGGCCGATGCAACACAGTAAGATCTTCCTTGTTTAAAATATCCTGAAACGTTGTGAAAAAATTCATTTTGTGCGTAAGAGAATTCTAGAGCGTTTGAAGGAGCTAAACGAGCAACTCGAAGACTGTACCGATCCCGTGATTATCAAAAAACAAGGTTTAACAAGCTTGAGAGGTATGTATCCAAGTATGTCAATTTGTTGGTCATAATTATATGTGTTCGTTTGGTTTTTACACAATGTCTAACACTCTTCTCAATTTGTAGGAACAATGCCACTGAGTAATCCTACCACCAGACGCTCATCGAGGGCACCGAAGCTAAAAGAACTAGAGACATACAAAGGATATTCTCCAGGGATAGCAAGGCAATTGGAGTACGTCCCTAAACTGAAGCATGTTGTCAATACATCAACAAAAAAAGTTTTCATCCAAAATCCAGCCTTTGGCGATACAAAGGGAAGCACAAGATCCAAGGTGGCACTCCCACAGTGGGGGGATCTCTTCAACAGGATAAGCATAGAAGAATACCCGAAGTATATCCCATACAATGATCCTAACACAAGGGTGCTCGATGACCAGGTGTTCCCCAACATCCGACGATCATATCTACACATGGTGGCGAGCGAAACCCACATTTTCCCCTGCATAGAGGTCCTGAAGTGGCTCATCGACCACATGGATGAGAATTTTTTTTTGATTAATGGTGTTCTTAAGAAGCGAATTCCAGGATGCCTATAGTAAATTCACAAATGAGCAGCACCTTTTCACTGCAGGGATTGTCGATTTCCAAGAAGACACCCTTATGGTGTTGGAAACGTGAAAGGATATCAAAATATGGTATGAGAAATCCCACCAAGTGATGGAAAGGATCGATTACATCAACATGGTTCAATAGGGTCGAGACGCCGAAGAGCGCGACATTCGGGTACTAAGGGACAACAACATCGACTGCATAAGGAAGTCGGCCAAATACTGGGTAAAAATGGCCCAAGAATCTGATAAGGAGATCCAAGATAAATGGTCCGATTGTGAAAGTAGCTGGACCAAGATCAATCAGGCGATGAGAGACATCGACCTCCTAGAATTTGGCACACCCGAGGACTTTGTTGACTTTCATGACATAGTAAAACTACATGCCGAACAAGACTCATCGTGGAATGCAGAGATAACAAGGGTAATGAACATGGTGCCAGGTCAAGTACAATATTTCATGGAGCACCCGATCAAGGCTTGGACAGTTTTACAACAATTAAGTGCTAAAATAGTCAAGTATCAGGCACGTGAACTGGAGATAAAGGAGATCCTTTCGGCCCCGATGAACCAACATAGATTCCCGTATGCCAACACATGCGAGGAAATCTTTGTCAAATGGTTGGAGCATGAGAAGAGTCATCCACTCAAGTGAAACCATTTGATAACTCTTAGAATATTGAGAATTGAAAGCACCATGTGGCGATGTTTTTTTTTTATTATCTTGCACTTTTGATAGTTATTTTTAGTTAATAATTTGTTATAAATAAGAGGATCGACATGTTATAAGAGGTCGATGGTTTTTACAAAGACCCTCATTTTTGGAATTGTAAAGAACTATTTTGGAGCTACCTTAATTGAGAAGTCCTGTTTAGGACCCGAGACAAGTTTATGTTTTCATCAAAAGCATGTGTGATTGGATCATAAGGAGGAATTAATTCCAACTTTATCTCATGAATGGATGCTGTAATGAGTAAGAGTTTCTGAATGTGTTTATAATTTATATGATTCAATATTTTTATAATTATTGCCTCTAATGATGTAAACAAGTCATTGTGTTGATGTGTGATTGGTGATTATAGCTAAGGAAACTATTTTTCTTGGCATGATTTTATTGCATGTATGTTCTCTTCTGATAAATTGTATCTCAGTCAATAATTGAAATGCCAACAAGTTGATGTATTATTACTAGGCTTGTCATAGATGTAAGAATCATTGTCTATATGATTGAGCACGAGGGTTATCCCAAGCTCAGCCTTCTTCAGTAGTTAATAATTTACCCTTTGTTACCCAACTAGTTTATACCATCATTTATCTTGTATTGGTCCCACCTATAAGAAAAAATACAAAAAAGAGAACGTTCAAACTGAAGGAGGAGATTTCACAAGAAGACATCTTGTTAATCACTACATAAATCCCATTGATTAATTGGCCGGATTGCAAGATATGGAGAACCATTCCACCATTAAACGTTGCAGAGTCTAATTGGGCCTCAGTGGTGGGTTTGGTTCCTACTATTGAGTTAAAGGGATTTAAGACCCCTCAACATAATTGGCGCTAGAAGGAGGGCTGAAGAATGAATGACTCACAATATTTTTGAAATAATATTTCACACAACTAGTAGATTCAAAACAACCCACATGCATGGATAGTCATTCTCAAGACAAGACACACACACAGAGTACTCATGAAACGAGTAAATAACCCAATCAAGAGGAAGAACATGTATTCCCTAAGATACCTTATGCTATTCTCCATGAGGAGTTGAACCAGTTTAGAAGAATCACGAGATTATGCCCGACAAATCAAAGCACTACCATTAGCTTCGTTACTTCCTTGTATAAAACAAGTAAGAATACCATTGGTCGACACCCCCGACTAGGTTTTTGTTCACATAGTATAATACCTGATAGATTTATCCCTCACTGAAATCGAACATCCTCTTAATCTAATCCCCGAAACACTAGTCGCTAACTACTTCGATCCCGACGATTTTTCCGACGAGGAAGGGTTTAACTCAGAACGCTCAGTTTCATAATCGTATGAAATGGAACATAACAATGATCATAATGAAGAAAGGGGAAAACCACCTTAGAATAATCAACTGTGGTTGGCCATAGATTCTCTAGCCATCCTCGAATGATTACATAACCTTCCCCGACATCCAAAAAAGTTCCTCTCTAAATTTGACCCTGAAACCTTAGGATTTCCTGAAGAACATATCAAAAAATTCATACTAGATATTATACTGATGAATGTCCAACATGAAGACGTAGTATGCAGGGTTTTCCCCTATACTTTTGAGAATTCAGCCTCCACGTGGTATTTTAACTTACCTGTAGGGTCCATAACTAGTTGGACGAAGTTCCAAAGGATTTTCTAGATAAATTTGCAGAAGAAACCACTACAAGAGCTTTGATGGTTGAGTTGTTCACCGCCACCATGAGTTCAAAGGAGAAGGTTAAATACTTCAATAAATGTTTCACCACTATCCTAAACAAATTTCAACCCAAAGCTGAACCCACTCAGGAGTTTCAAATCGAAGTATACGCTAATTCTCTCCCAACTTTTATTTCCATGTTTGTGAAGAGGGTTTCTAAAACAACCTTAGATGATAATTTTGAAGAAGCCAAAACAATAGAGTTCCAAATGAAGGTATGTCAAGAAGTCTAGGTCTCATTAATTAAGAAGGAAGTTCAACCTCCTCCCAGGAGAGGACTCTTGTTGACTAGACCCCTAGGGAAAAAAATAGAACAAGGTCTCGAAAAGGGAAGTGGAGACATAGAAGAACTGCAACACATGGTTAAGAAGTTGTCAAATGAAATCATAGACATGAAAAGAAGTGCAGAGGAAGGAAACCAAGGCCAAAGGCCCTATAAACCCTTTTTCAAAAGAAATCCACCGTTTAAAGAAATTGAACCTCCCCCAACTAAATTAAACATCGACCTGGGAGATGTAGCATATGACTCTTTTTGTACCTATCACCAAGAGAAACAATCTGAAAGAGACTGTCCACAATGGGTGCATGCCATGAATTTGATGGCCAACCGGTTTCTAGATGAGGTTTCCCTTACCGAACAATCAAGCGACTCAACTATGAATATTTTTTATCAGGAAGAAGTTGATCCACCAGAAGAAACAACCATGATGATATGGGACCCTGACCTACCAATGCATTCCTATGACCTATTTGAGGTTCAAGAACCACCCACAGAGGTCTTTGTTATCACTGAAATTTCGTCCGCACAGGGCGACAAGAACTCCGTATCATCAAAACAGGACTGGAGTCATTCATGGCATAAGATTAATTCCACAACATTGCAAAAGGGTAAAAAACTATATAAAATTACCAAAAATTTGAAGGGCGCTTTACAAAACTCGGGTGCGCGCGCATATGCGCGTAATAGCAACGTACAATGCGCGCTTTTGCGCACGATGCGCGGCTGTTGAGTGAAAAACCCGTGTGCCTGCTAAACGACGCATTTATTAAACTGGTCGGCCTCCCAACCACTAATGGATCGGCTCCCAAGTCGATTTGACACCAAATGATCAATCCGCGTGGGGGGGCTGGTCAAAGACCTAATTGTGCCCTAAAGAGCCCCTCTTCACATTCAAAAGAGGTTGCATAATAACCCAATGCTTGGCTATAAAAAGCCATGAATGACCACCATTTCTTCAAGGAATTCTTGTTATTGTTATGCTGTTGAGATTGCTAGAGACTCATTCTTTGGCAATAGACATAATCAACACCATTTCATAGGGATTTCCACCTCTCACTAGAGTGGATAAGCTCGGAGTTCTTTCACCCATACTTTCATCTTTTCTTTGTAAGGAGAGCAATCAGTTGAGGGCCTCAAGAGCCTTCCATTGGAGAGGGAAGGGACCCAAGTCCTCTTTCTCCATNATTTCATCAATCAGATCAACTTATACATTTGTGATATTGGTCCATTTCTATTTGTTTTTCATTTCTTTTATATGCTCATAGTTTCATTTGGTTTTTGTTTAATTCTTGTTAATAGCTTTGTTGTTTTCTTTCTAACCTTTTACCATACAACTGTCATGCCTAGCAGAGCCCAACTGGGCATGTAAGTACTCTCATTTTGCTCATCAAACGACGAATAGAGTGCAAACAGATTGGCGAGTCCACTGGGGAGTTTGGTATAAATTCCTCCCTCATTTGGGCTTTATTTGCTTTCCTTTTTATTTCATTAACTTGCAGGTTCAAAAATCGGCCTTTGCCGACCTGCTTACCAGTCAATCCATCAGAAATTGGAGAGAAATCCATCCAGATTTTTCTTCTCGGACTTTTGACTCAGGCGCGTGGGTATTCCATCCCACAGGCGCACGTCGGGCACGTATGCGCTTTTCTTCTCAGTTCTGTTTGCGCGCAGGCGCCATATGTGCCTCTGTCCACACAGGGGGCCGTGCATTTGAACCAAAATTTGCATTGTAAGCTCTTAGATGTGGGAAAAATCATTTTCCTTGATGATATGCATGCTCTAAACAATGCACCACTTAGACCCCTCAACTTATAAAGGGGATAATCAAGAAAACATAGGCACTTAGGTGGATAAAATTTGTTTTCCCTTATTTTCCTTTCAGCCACATGGATGGCTTGCTTTGGTTTATCAATCTAAGTTGAACATCAATTCTAAATCACATCTAAACTCACATTTTTGGGACTAGAAGTTGCAAGTAACAATCTTGAGTATGCTCTTCTCTTGCGCCATTGAGCGATCTTGAGAACCAGAAAAGGATTACAAAAACAATCTCTCCTCCCTTAAACAAAATTTCAAAAAAAAATAAAAAATAAAATAAAACTTGTAGGAGAGGACAAAGGCTCTTTTTGAGACCCCTCTTAGTTTCATTTTTGTCAAACACATTCTTGTAACAGGCCCATACATGCCCACATGTCAACAAAGCTAGAATAGTGTTTGAATTTTGCTTTCTTAGATCAAAAAACTAGGAGAGTT
>JASDQU010296955.1:1440-14095 GCA_032191745.1 Picea mariana | reverse complement strand
AGGGAATGTCATGCAGAGTTTACCCTTTAGTTTCTCTCAATCCTTATCAAGGGAATTGGACTATTAAGGTCTGATTCACCAACAAGGGACCTTTGCGCACATTCAGTAATGCCAGGGGTGAAGGCAATGTCTTCAATGTGGAGCTTACTGATGAAGATGTAAGGTTGTTGAATGCTCTTTATCTTCAATTTTAATTCAAAATATTCAAATATCTAACCATTTCAAATTTAATGTATGCTAGCATAATAAAGGTTTAAGATGGGTAAGGATGTTCCATTATCTTGGTTTCCACCTGATTGTTTTTCTTACTGTGTTGCAGGGCACTCAAATTTAGGCAACTATGTTTAAGGAAGCTGATGATAAGTTCTAGAATAAGTTTGAATTGGGCAAGGTCTATTATATCCCAAAAGGAACCCTTCGAGTTGCAAATAAACAATTCAAAACAGTAGCAAATGATTATGAGATGACCTTGCATGCAAATTCAGAAGTTGAAGAAGCAGTTGAGGAAGGAACCCATATTCCAAAATTCAGGTATAACTTTGTCAAGGTTGATGAGCTTAGTCCATATGTCAATTCAAGGGATCTTGTTGGTGAGCATCCTTTGGCTTAAAAAATAAAAATCTTAGTTTGGTAATTGGGCATTTCACTTTCATCTCTATCTTCCATCACATGATTGAATTGTCTTGTGTGATTTTCTACAGATGTCATTGGAGTTGGTCAGAGTGTATCACCAGTTCTAAGCAATAGGCGAAAGAGAAACAACGAAAAAATCCCCAAGCGTGACATTACAATTGTAGATGAAAGGTGAGGTGTATTTCTATTTTCTCTATTGATCATGTTTGATAAGAATTGTAAGAGTTTAAATATAAAATCTTTGTTAATCAAGTGTTTTTGATGAGAGAATTATAATAATGGACAAGACAGGTCATGAATATTGCATGCCACAGCTAAGAAATTCATGATCAGTTTGTGTTATTTTATTCCCACATTATGTCTGTAAATAGCTTAGCTCATATTTCTTAAAAACTTAACCTGAGATCAGTTATAGTCCCCTACAAAGGAACTTGAGTTTTGTTTGTGGGTTATTTGAATCCAACTGCAGCAAGAAGACAGTGGTAGTGAGTCTATGGAATGATCTTGCAAAGAAATAAGGACAAGAGTTTCTTGACAATGTTGATAATGGACCTATAATAGCAGTAAGGGTGGCCAAGGTCAGTGATTTCTCAAGTATGTCAGGCCTTACCTAATTGGCTTTGCAGCAATAGTACTGGTGAGCTATTTAGGATGTCGTAATAGTTGATTAATACAATAGTTTTTATTGGCGTTTGCAGGAGTATCTTTATCTACTACAGGTAGAAGTACTCTAATGATAAACCCAGATCTCCCCATTGCTCAAAATCTTTGCTCCTGGTAAGAATTCATAACCATATTGAACCTTGTTGTATGGATTTCTTTTATATTTTGCTATCATCTGCCTAGTAAACACTTCCATGGAATCCTTCATACTCTATTACTTGGTAGGTATGACACGGATGGAAAGAGCTCATCTATGGCATCTGTTGGATCCACTCTTCCTGGCAGAACTCCAAGGGTTGGTTCCAGATCCTTATATTCTAAGCGTGCATTTCTTTCTCAAATCATTGAGCCTTATGTAGGTGAAGGAAAGGTTCATATTATTGTATTTGCTATGAGATCTATTTTAGGTATTTTTTCTGGGATAGAATGTTGCTTATTTTTGCTTAATTGCTTTGCTTTTTCCCTTGTCCAGCCAGCTTACTTCAATGTTAGGGTATATATCATCTTTATTAAGCCTGATCAACCAATGTGGTACCGTGCTTGCAAAAATTGTAATCGTAAAGTAACTGAAGAGATTGGATCAGGTTATTGGTGCGAAGGTTGTTAGAAGCATGAAACTGAGTGCAGTCTAAGGGAACCCAGCTCCCAACTCTCTATACGCATTTTCCATACGAGAACCAGAACTTAAACGAAAATTTCTATGTTTAATGCTTATTTGTTCTGATTTTAATGCCATTCAAATCATTTGACCGTAAAATGGTAGTATGAAAACAAGCAGGTGAAGCTAGGGTTGATGAATTTTTCTGAATTTAGAGAAA
Source organism: Picea mariana (assembly GCA_032191745.1). Lineage (NCBI taxonomy): Eukaryota > Viridiplantae > Streptophyta > Pinopsida > Pinales > Pinaceae > Picea > Picea mariana. Next base: position 11,981 of record JASDQU010296955.1, on the reverse strand, counting down.
TTGTAGTAAGCTCATTTTTATGAGCATGTTTAGCATAGGGCACTGCCAGGTGTAGAGTTTTTTTTCTTTCTATACTTTATCTGTAGAATTCATCAGTTTGCCAACCTATTCTGATGAGGATGGTCCTCAAGATCCTTTTCTGGTGATTTCATTGACTTTGCCATCAAACCACAAGTTTATATCCCATTTTTATAACTAAGCCTGCGCTTTTTAATTTTTGTTTCCATTGTGGTGGTTTGTTTTAGGTGAATTGATCTAGCATATCCAACTACCTCTTACAGTAATGTAATTGTGGTTATAATCTTGATGAACTGATTTTATTGTTAACCCTTTCTTTCTGCTCTAAAAATTCTCAAAAGTTCATAATGTTTCAATAACTTTCTCCTTTTCACGCTTACATGCACTATAGGTATATTATGGTGGTCAAGGTATTCGATTCAAGGTGTGAAGCTTGGATTTCTGTTTTCAGTGACCAAGAAGAGAAAATCCTTTGACACACAGCAGATGAGCTTGCAGTTATTAGATCTAAGGTATAGTACTTGCATAGTGCATTACAATTAAAGTTCCAATTAGAATTGGGTTCTCTTAAAGCCTAACAATGAGAGATATTTGTGTTTCACAGGAAGAGGATCAGAAGGATTAGCAGATAGAGCTTAAGAAGGCGATGTGGTTCCACACGTCCTTCGTGTCAGCGTAGCACAGACCGAGTACATGAATGAGATGAGGCAGCGCATTACAGTTCATTCATGTAGCCCAGTAGATTGGAGTGGTAAATGAAAGTATTTGTTAGAAGAAATATCAAAGATGAAAACCCAAGCGTAGAGTAGGTTCCAATTTCTTTTGGAGTGCATGGCAACATGCAAGCCCAATCCGATTAGATGCCATCGATGCATCTCATTAAAAAAATGTCAAATGTGCAACTTTGATTACTACAGCTTCTATTCATTTTTCTTTTTCCTTTTTCTCCTTCAAGGCTTCGTACAAGGCAAAAGTGGATCAGAAGGCAGTCAGGAATTGAACCAACTTATAAAAAATCTTATCATCCTATTACCTTGCTGCACGCTTGTAATATTATATATGAACTACTGTTTTGTTCCAATGGGAGTCGGTTTTGAGCGAAGGGGCATCCTTTTCAATAAAATAGAAGGTGGGTTTTATTTACTTACATATTTTTTCCATTGTGCTTTGGGCCGTTTTGAGCCTGGATGCTCCAAACGATCATATGGTATAAATATGATATAATATTATTATCAGATACAAATGCTTATTGGACTTTTTGATACGAGTTCTTATTACACTTTTTGGACCTCTCCAGATAGTTCTGGAATGTGAAGCGTTATATTTAGTTTCTTCACTTTTGAAAGGATCTTACATGGGCATGGGATTTCTTAACTGTCGTCTCCAAAATGGGCCTGAAATGTGAAGCATTATCTTTACTTTATGGGTATTGGATTTCTTGAATGGTGTCTCCAAAATGGGCCTTAAATGTGAAGCATTATCTTTAGTTTATGGGTATTGGATTTCTTGAATGGTGGTGTCTCCAAAATGGTCCTGAAATATGAAGCATTATCTTTAGTTTATGGGTATGGGATTTCTTGAATGGTGTCTCCAAAATGAGTTTTAAATGTGAAGCATTATCTTTAGTTAATTCACTTTTGAAAGGAGATCTTACATGGATTTCTTAGTTTGTGTTTCCAAATGGACTTGGACTTTGAAGCATCCATCGTATTTAATTTTTAAAGGATTTTACATGACATTTTAATTTGGAAATGCCAAAATACTTGAAACATATTGGATTGATTGCAACTTTTGCCAAAACCCTTAAAACAGTGGATTGATGGATTGATTGCAACTTTTGCCAAAACCCTTAAAACAGTGGATTGATGGATTGATTGCAACTTTTTNCTGAGTTTCTTAAATATAGACTGATGATATAGATTTAAATATTGATATGGCTAGTATCTTAGCAAAGGTTAATGTACCTGTCCCTCTTAGTACTGATATTGTATTTTTTTTTAAATACCTACAAGAAGGTCTTTATTGCGACATATTGGAGTGTCACTCCCATAGCAACCACGTCGGAGATGATACCTCTTAACGTCGCTCTTCCCACGTTCTAGACGTCTCTCTTGCCACCTTCAAGACATCGATCTTGCCACGTTCAAGATGTCTCTATTGCCACGTATAAGATGTCTCTCTTGCCACGTTCCTGATGTCTCTCTTCCCACGTTCTAGACGTCTTTCTTGCCACCTTCAAGATGTTGGTCTTGCCATGTTCAAGACGTCTCTCTTGCCATGTTTAAGACGTCTCTCTTGCCACGTTTAAGATGTCGCTCTTGCCACGTTCAAGACGTCGCTCTTGCCACATTTTAGACGTCTCTCTTGCCACGTTCAAGATGTCGGTCTTGCCACATTTCAGACGTCTCTCTTGCCACATTCAAGACGCCGGTCTTACCATGTTCAAGATGTCGCAATAATGACAAAATCTATGTCGTCGAAAAAGAGACGTCATGTGAAATGACGTTTGAGGGGTTCTGTTGTTTGTTGTTCTCCCGACAATATAAAGTGGCAATTGCGTTGAATGAGCCATTGGAATTTGACCCAAATGTACTAGTGTCCCTATGGAGGTCAGGTTGCAGAAATGATAAAAAATAAACCACATGAAAAAATTGACTAGAACAGTGCATCTCTGGAAGAGAGCTTCAGAGATTAAATGTACACAGACCTTCCGAGTCTATTGATCACAAATATTTAGTGGGAAAGGAATCAAGTTCTCCTCAAGGAAAAAATCATCCCTCCAGAAGGCACGACTGCTATCACCATATCACAAGCTATAGAATACAAATATGATCCAAGGAAAAAAAACCCGAGAAACCCTATCCTGCCAATTATTGACTATGAGACTCCCCAGGGATATTTTGATGGAGATATCCAGGGTAATCCCCCCAAGTGCACTGTTGGTGCGGTCCTACACATCATCCACAACCACTATATTTACATTCTCTATGCATCTGTTCATGGAACAAATGATATAGATTAAATCATTTATCTTTGGATGATCCAGGTGGATATCAGTGGCCACCCACCTATTCCACTGGCTTGAAAAAAAAATTTCCACCTTGGCAGTTTTTCGTGTTCCAAACTTCAGGGGCCTTTTTGAGGCCCTAAGCGATATTTTTTGGGGATTTGGGGCCCACGATAAACCTTGTCCATTGTCCTAGGTTAGTAAAAAATCACTCTTCTCAGTTAGAACTTTCCAACAATGTATCGAGCACCCCAAATGGAGATCGTATGAAAAAGTTACGTGCCCAAGAAGTTGACGTATCAACTACCCCCATCGGGGCCCACAAACCTTTTGTCTTTTCATTTTTTGGGTTTAGGGTTTGGATTTTCCTTATGTTAAAAAGGATTTTAGAGCCTCATTGTAACAATCATCTTCCAGCAAATGCAAGTATCCCTCACATCTCTTTTAAGAGATAAGATTCCACCATTCTAGTGAGTCTTTCACTCTGTGTTTTTACAGCCTCTGTACATTTATTTAATTAATAGAAATCATGTATTACTCTATTTCTCTATTTCTGGCAATATTTATGTGTATTTCATTGTGATATCTCTTCTTTCATTTTTCTCTCAAAAATAATCTGGATCAGTGGTATCATAGTAGGCTGCTCTTGATCGTTTTTCAGTGCATGTCCTCGATGAGGTCCGAGTATAGCAAGTTGGGTCTCGAGCTTGTCTCTATTGAAGAAAATCACTCTTGCATGCCCAAGAAGCCCTCCATGGAGGAAGAAAAGAAAAATGAGAGAGAAAAATATTCTATTAATATGTTTCTTGAGAAAGCTCTCACACAACAGAGGGACAAAATGATGGAGAATTTTTCCCACATCCTTCAATGCCTATCGATTACAACATGCACATCTTCATCAAGTGACCACTTTGGAGGCACCTTGGCTTTAAAGGTACAAGTTAATTTTGATATTCCTGTATTTGATGGATAGATAGATGCATATGCCTTAGAAAAATGGTTAAATCTGCTAGAAGGTTATTTCTCTATTCACAATTTCTCCAACAGGGAAAGCATCACCTTTGCACTCGTTAAGGCTCTCCCACATGTCAAACATTGGTGGGAAACCAATTGGGAGAAACATTCCACATAGGATTCTGGAATATATTGGTGCGATCCCACTTAGGATTTTTTGTGGATGAGGTCAAGGAACAATATTACCTTGTTGGTAATTATGACGACCAATACATGAGATGGACCACACTATGGCAAGAGAGGGGCCAAACAGTGTTGTTGTTCACAAATAATTTCCATACCTTTCACACCAAGTTGGGTATCAAAGACTCCAAGTGACATTTGGTTCTAAAATACCATGGGGCTCTACATAGGTACATCCAAACCGAAATGCATTTACTGGACATCTCATCACTCGAAGATGCCTATCAATATGTTGTCAAAATCAAGCAAAAAATTAGGCACCAGAACAAATGGGAATTTGGGTTTGCAAATCTGCAAAAACCAAAGTATGATAAAGACAACCCTAACAAACAGCCTCCCAAAAACCCTTTCAAGCCATAGGAAAAGAAGGGTAACAGAAAGATGAAGAAGGACACTGGAAAGTGGTGTGATTTCCACAAAATCCCCTGGCACAAAACTAATGAATGTCAGTCAAAAAAATCATTAGTAGTTGAGATCAAAGAAAAAGAGTCGAACCCAGATTCAAAATCTATTTCAGAAAATACTGGAAGAAGAAAACTCATCGACGCAGACCCCACTGCTATTTTCACAACCGCAAGAATTCAACCAGAAGAACCGATGGATCTTGAAGAGGGGGAGGGCCTCTTCCTTTCAAAAATGTGGGTGAATGGGACCCCATTGAATTTCATTGTTGATAGAGGAAGAAAGAAGAACCTCATCTCAATAGAGATCATCAAACAGTTGGGATTGTCGACAACACCACACCCGCAACCATACAACATTGGGTGGCTTCGCCAGGGACGAGATCTCTGTGTCAACTAGTACTGTCGATTGTCATATGACATCTGGTCCTTCAAGAATGAGGTATTATGTGATGTTTCCCCGATGGATTTTTTCTATGTTCTTTTGGTCCAACCATATATGTGGAAGTGCCATGTTGTTTATGAGTCTTGACCCCATAGTCTCATTGTTACTCTTAGGGGTTATCTCTACAGAATACCAGAGGTAGTTACAACTATTGTACCACCTAAATAGTGTCGCAAGGTAATATCTCATACTAAAAAATTCATCTTCTTCACAATCTGTTCAAAAGGTTCATAGAAGGACACTGCAACCACTATAGCGTCGGTACAAGCACCTTATATCCAACAGAAGAAAATCGACAAGATTGCAGCAAAGTCCAATGATTCTTTCTACACACAATAATATCATGTAACCAGATTGTTTAAAAAGGTCCAACCCTTCCAGCCATAGGTTCATGACAACCTTCAAGAAGCTAAGCAGTACAACTTCTCCAGCAAGGCAAGCAACTCACTAAGATTCAGATTCAACAAGTGCTTCCCTCTCTCCCATGGGAAATCAATGCAATGGAGACCATTTCTTACTAAGGAGGGAGGATTAATCCAAGTGGATATCGGTGGCCACCCACCTATTCAACTGGATCGAAAAAAAGATTTCCTCCTTGGTATTTTTTCAGCAGTTTTTCAAGTTCCAAACTTATGGGGCCATTTTGAGGCCCTAAATGACATTTTTTTGGGGATTTGTGGCCCAATATATTGCCAAAAATTTTGTCCTAGGTCAGTGAAAATTCATTCTTCTCATTTATACCTTTCCAATGGTGTATCGAGTGCCCCAAATGGAGATCGTATGAAAAAGTTACGCTCTCAGGAAGTTGACGTATCAACTACCCCCATTGGGGCCCACAAACCTTTTGGATTTTCATCTTCCGGGGTTAGGGTTTGGATTTCCTTGTGTTAAAAAGTCCTTTAAAGCCTCGCTGTAACAATGATATTCTAGCTAAAGTGAGTAACCTATTAGACAATTGAGAGGGGGGGGGTGAATCAGTTGTTACCATGCTTGAACAATTATGCTTCTTTTAAAATCTTTACAAGGCACTCAATGATGATCACAATAATGTAGGGAAATAAACAATGACACATTTAGCATCAGTCACATATATGAAAAACACAGAGACAAATATTTCCCAAGGAAACCCATACAGGGTAAAAACCTCTTTTTCTTTATATGATAAGTAATAGTTACAATCTTTACATTATCATACATATGAGCACCAATTCATAATGAGGCTACAACCTCAGTTTTGCAAGCTACTACTTGCTGAGACCACCAACTCTCTGTATGTTCTAGCACCCAATAGAAGGAAGCACCAACTCCCTAGTTTCTCTAGAACCAACTAGAAGGAAGCACCAACTCCCTAAGTGTTTCCAACACCAACTGGATGGAAGCACCAACTTCCAATCATACAGGCACCAACCTGTGTAACAGAGACCAAGAGTTCTCCCTTGCGCCACCTTGCCACCCTGGTTTCTCTAGCTGCAACCAGATGGAAGCTNGCACCCACTTGAACCTATGAGGACAACAGTCCTCCCTAGCACCCCAATACCACCCTGGATAATCAATATGAATTTCTGAAACTTATTACAGTGATATAATGTTCAACAACAGCTTACCAGTCTCATCACTGTTCTGCAAGATTTCGCTCCTTTGTCTGCCTCACTGTCGTCCTCCCTGGATACCTTTCACTTTATGTTCTTCTATCTTTTTTACTCTATGTGCCATTCCTCTCCAATGCACCTTTTGTCTTCTGTGCATTTCAGCTGCTGCACTACACCTCCTTCTTTACAACTCCATCACTCACAACATCAACAACAAAAACCACAACAACTCCAATAGCAACAACAACATCTCTTCTCTATACCATGTACTTATAGATTCTATGCACCTTGTGCATGCAATGCACACAATACCTCTTCATACTCACACCGCACCGATATACTCCACCTCTTGAGTGTTGTTCCTGATCATCACAACTCTTCATCTTCTTGGGTGGTTCCCACCATGCGTCCAACATCACTGGGTGTTATGCCGAGATTCCTTTTTCTCTCTGATAGTTGAGACTCTTTGTCTTCTCTGTTACAGTTGAGCTCACCCTCTCTGTTTCAGCTACAGGCTCTAACCCTCTTCCAGCTGTCAATCATCCCTATGACCTATCTTCATCCCATTCGAAGATTCCTAGAGACTCTTCAGCTCCTATGGCGATCACACAGAAGTCTCTTCAAATATTCTGGTAGAAACCATCAATGGTTTCTAGAAATTACACTGTGAAGAGCAACATTATCCCTCTGATCATACTCAAATTCACCTGCACCATTGGATTCATGGGATCTTGCATTCATTTCGTCATTTTGACATTCGACAATTTGGCATTTGTGTGACCAAGTGTCTCGACACACCTAGTCATGATCCCTGAAACTACAAAAAGAAGCTTGTTTGCACTAGCTCCTTCCCCCATATTCCACCGGTGTGACCACAGGCTACATCCATTTCACCTTTTCAGTATTTTCATGAACGTATGACCTTCATCAACCCTGATCGATGGTCCACGATCTCAATGAATTGATAGTCCAGATCTCATCGTGAAATTGCATCTCGTTATTCCTTAGATGGATTTTCTCGTCACTCCAAGTCGCAATAGGTGAGACTCTGAGATGGATCTTAGATCAATGGTCTAAAATCTTGGTTTATTGACAGTCCAGATCTCATCGTGAATTCGCATCTCGCAATTCCTTAGATGGAGATTCTCGTCACTCCAAGTCGCAATAGGTGAGACTCTAAGATGGAACTTAGATCAACGGTCCAAAGTTTTGGTGTATTGACGGTCCATATATCATCGTTAATTCGCATCTCGCAATTCCTTAGATGGAGGTTCTCGTCACTCCAAGTCATGATAGGCGAGACTCCGAGATGGATCTTAGATCAACGGTCCAGAATCTTGGTGTATTGACAGTCCAGATCTCATTGTGAATTTGCATATCGCAATTCCTATGATGAAGGGTCTCATCACTCCAAATCATGATAGCCAAGACTTCGAGATTGTTTTGTGATTTCACATATCAAGAATTTGAACCTCATTCCTTTGGATTTCCTGATCTGCGAAACTCTGAAATGGAGTCTTTGTGGTTCTCTGATCTTTCACCACGCATCCTATTGATCCAATGGTCCATGACTCTCCTTAATGGATGGCCAGGATTCCTTCACAGTTTTGGAGAGTTGGATGACTCTTGGACTTATCTGCCTTGCAGCTTCACCATATCTAATGGCTATTTATCCTTCATAGATAACCCAGATCCTATAACCTAGATCTTCTCGTGATTTCACCACTTCATGATAGTTCTCCCTAATCCAATGATGGTCGTATCTTACGCTCATATCTAATGCCTAAGATCTGTCCTCCTCTTCTATGCATTCTTCTTGTCTGAATTCATATCTGACAGTCATCGGGGATTCAGGATGGGATCCAATGATCACTGACGCTTCTCCTCCTGAGCTTATGCATCCTCCTTACTTGGAAGAATTTTTAAGTGTCAAGGGCCTCGACCTTTGATCTACTTAAGATCCTAAGTATGCTATCTCTCTTGAGATTTGGCAATGAGTTAACCTCATCCCTGGTGCACACCTATGCACTACGTTTGACTCTGCGCTAATTCCTCCTGAGGTTACTTTGTTCGTATTTTTCCATTGATGCACAGTCTGATCCTTCCATAAATGACAAGCTCACTTTTCCTGCTAAACTTGCCAACAATCCTTTGCACTATCTCTTCTGAACTTATTGTGCTTTCTCTGCAGCGTCTTCCTAAAATACTTCTGATACTTCTTCTTGTACTCATGCCATCTTTGTTGATGTACTTGTCATCAATGACAAGCATATGCTATCTGTTAAACATTTACCAACAATATCCCCCTTTGGCAATGATGGCAACTAAGGCACCCGAATTCATTTCTCCCCTTTTGACATCAATGTCAAAGAGAACATGCTCCCCCTGAGATGTGGCAGTAATTTTAGGAGGTATCAGATATTAAGACCAACACAAACTCCCCCTAACAGGAATGACTCTCTTATTTGAGGCCTGCAGATGTTTGTATCCAAACCATAGTCTTCTTTTTCTGATTCTTGGACTTGTTCATCCTCAACTTCCACTATATCTTCTGTAGAATACTCAAAATTGCTCACCTCTCTTAATCAGAATCCTTCATCAACCTTTTCTTCTCATAAGTGGATGACTCCCCCTGTCACTGTTATATCTCTGCTTCTGACTCTTTTCCCCTTTTGTTCCTAAAGGCTAACTTTCCTTGACAAGGTCTTTCCTCTTGTTATCTCTACAGGATGTCATGTATATCATTTTGTACATCAAAATGTTGTTGTTGTGAATGTCCTTGTCCTACTTGAACACTGTGTAATTGTAGCTTGTACATTTTAAATAGCCCTTGGATTTCCCCATTGAATCTCATCGATATCTATATCCTTGATTTTACCTGGTTCATCATTTTCAAGGATCAAATTTTCTATTTTCTGTTACTTATGGATAGAAGCTTATCCATGTCTCCATTCATGTGCTTGCAACATCCACTTTCTATATTCTCAGAGGCCTTTTGTTTTTGAATTGAAAGTGCTAGATCACATTTTTCACTATCTTTCCTTTTCCATGTGCTGGCCTTTTTATCTAAGAACTTTATCCTTGGATCTACTTTGTAATTCTTCAGATTGTAGTTTTCATATTTGTGGCCAAAGTTGTGACAGTTATAAAATTCAATCTCATTGTTCAATAAGTCAAAGTTATTGTTGCAGCGTTGTCTACTCCTTGACTGTCTATTATTTATTGACCTCCTCAGTTGCATGTCTCTAGAATTAATTTGGAAATTTGCAATATGTGATGGTTTATTACTTTGATGTATCATTCTTTTTTGTGGAAGATATTTATTCCTTGGGAAACTGAATTGCTCATGTATAAGTCTTAAGGAACAATTTACAGCTTTGTGACCAAAGTTAGAACAGTAGAGACAATATCCATAGAAAAATTCTTGGTACCTGGAAAATGGTTGTCTTCTTTGAGAAAATCGATTTCTTCCATACTGATGATTTCCTTGAGCAGGGAGTGTATTATTTCCTTGTTCTATAGATTCATTTCTGGCACCTTTTTCTTTACTCCTTCTGGGTCGCTGATTGTCTTCCTTTGTTTCTGCAAGTTTGTTGTTGTCATTGGTTGAAGATTTGACAAACTTGATGGGTTCTTTGTTTCTCGGCTGACCACTCTCGTCTAACCACTACTTGATCCTTCTTCATTTCCCAAGCCAACTTTCAAATTTGGATTCCTTTGCTGATTTAGAATGAAAGTTAATTCTTCTGAGGCTTTGATACTTGACAGATTCTGATTGTACAAGGCTTGGAATTTCTCCATCTCTTTCCTAGTTTTCACTACTTCTTGTTATAATGCTTCACATCTAGCCTTCTTTTCTGATAACTGTCGTTTCAGAATATCTT
>JASDQU010296954.1:14195-25281 GCA_032191745.1 Picea mariana | reverse complement strand
GTCATCAAACCTCAGATCATCTTCATCGATTCCATGATTTTGTACGAATTGCATAGCCTCACTTCTTTACACCACACACATCGCACACCCTTCCGTAGCTCGATCAAGGGATCGTTATTTATATAGCTCGTGTATTCAACCATTTATCCACATACAAAGTCATGCTCATCAAGTCAGATCTGAGTCCCTTTGCCTCTTCCTCAAAAACATGCCCTACCACTTTTCATTTCACGCAATCTACTCACAGACCACACAATACAATTTTGACACTCAACAGGTGCCATATCTCATCATGGATTCAATCTTTTCCATTGATTTACAATTGCATCCATCGGGGGACTAATACACTCTACAACACTTGAATGTATAACAGTCATCCGATCTTTCCTTCATTTGATCACAAACATCAATTTATTCTTTCATATTGGGACAACTAGGTTGTCGAAACACTCAACACCATCTCGATACACAACACTCATTCGATCATTTCTTGATTAGATCGTAATCGTCAAATCTAACATCCATAACAAGCTATCGAACTCGTTGGACCTCATCACTCAGCCACTGTTGGATCTAGATCAGAATTGATCTCATCCATCGATCTAGCCTCTTTCATATTGGGACCATAGGGCCTATCAAAGTCCCTTCCTCTATTCTTTTTTGTCGATTTGATCGGAGGCTTCATCTCCACCATTTGTTGGTGTCAATATTCCTTCAAACATCCATCGTTGATCATTCAACATCTATGGTTATAACCGCATCTTACTTGCATGCTAACCAACGATCCAGATTGCTCATTTTTCTTGAGATAACACTTTTCCCAAGGAAGGGAATATTCTTCGATACCTTTGTTTCAGAGTGTAAATAAAAGGGTGAATTGTTTCACTCCGACCATATCATTTCGATGGATGGTCCAGATCCCTTCGCTATGGCTCTGATAGATCAATGGTTCATGTTAATTCAAATTTTCCTTCATTGTTAGATTTTTTTCCACCTTTATATGTGGCCAAATCTACTTATGACATGTCGTCCAATCACTAAGTTACACTTATCTATTTTTGTGGCACTATAAAAAGTATGACACATGTATTTGATGTGGTGCTGACATGGCACTGACGTATCGTCCATGTCGACTCCTTCTACGTGTAATGGATGACATGGCACCTCTAAGCCTATGACATCATCCCTTCCTCTTGCTTTTCCCTGTCACTATGCTGACTTGGCATTAGACACATGGAATTGTCCTTGCTGCTTATGTTTCCTTCTAGGAGTCGTAATTTCTTTCCCTTTGAATAGATCTCATCCGTTGGTCTGACTTCTCTTTGTCAGAGTATCCTTTCGACTTCGAATATCTAACTCCAAAAGTCTTTTACCATTGTTTCAGACTCTGAATGAAGATTAATGTTGGTCATCGATCTGGATAGACTTATATCCAAGATCTAATCCCATAAATCCATTATTACATAATAATGAAGACTCTGATCATACCTTTTGACACACAAATCAAGACCAGAAACAAAATATTCTTCAGTACCTTTATATTGGAGCACAAATTACTCTCTCAACATTCCTTCTCCAATAATTATGACTCTGAAAGTCTTTACCAAAGTTTCAGACTCTGAATTCAGGACCGCTTCTAGTTGTGGATATAGTTAGATCTGGATCTTAAGATTTAATCTCAACCATCCATTATTAATGGAAATTCTAGGACTAAAAGTTAATTCCTTTCGCATGATTCCATGGCTCTTTCGTTTACATTCAAGCAAAGAGATTTCACTTGTTCATTATAAACCTGTCAAAGTCAATTTCCCTTATGCATGTGGGATATTGTCTTTTGCCTTTGCTTCATTATATTCACATATGGATGATGGATCTTGTTGAATGATCAACGATCAACGACTCATGCTTTCTCTTCTCATAGAGCCTTCGCCATAATTTAATCAACGCAACTTCCTTTGAACCTCTGCAACCTGATCATTGAACACCCTAGCTGAGATCTCATCGAAATTTAATTAGCACATAGAGATATATAGATGTGCAAGGACCTTCTCGACTTGCTCTGTCTGGTTTGATTTGCAGTACGAAGCTTCCTCTATCTTCCTCATAGTCGTGTATGGTTTTGGTTCGATCCTTGGACCTGGCATCACAGTCTTCCCACCTTCATCATTGATAATGGTCAGTCACCCCCTACCTGTGACATCAATGACATCCAAGACTATCTACATTTGACATCAATGACAATATAATTTCCAACAATATGTTCATAGCCTAATAGCTACATCTAACCATGGTTCAGTATCCAATACAATTTTATCCAAAGTCCTTTTTCTTAAATCATCTTAAAAGGAACTATTTCACAAAATGTGGACACAACCATAAAATTTGGATTTACCATGTTTCACAAAGTATTCATTTAAATTTGCATTGTATTAATGCATCAATCATTGTAATAATTTCAATTAGTTTGATTAATTACTTCTTAATTATCTATAATCACATTTTTTTATATGATCTCATTATTTTGAAATTGTTTTACAATACTTATAATGTTCAATTATTTAATATTGTTTATAATCATTATAATTTCAATTAATTTGAATGATGTAAATAAACACATAACTTAAATTTTGGTATTAGGTTAAATTTTGATTGTTTGTAACAACTTTATCTTCTTTTTTTAAACATAAGGACTATTTATATTAAGAATAAAAAATGGTTGTGGCTAAACTTTACAATCCAAGTATAGTGCATGGATTGACAATGATGATACCAAAAAGTTCATAACTGGGTGAGATTTAAAAAAAGACATGTCAATAATCAATGGAAGGATCTTCTACAAAGATAGCATCCATTAATTTCTTCTAAGCTTCTACTTTTTCATTCATTGCTGCTAGGTGGGTCAAGAGAGAAGCCATCTCAGTCATGTAGTTGGGCACACATTAGTGGGAAACATACACATTTCCAAGGGAGGTTGGGAAACAAGCACAAATTTCCATGGTAGTGGTTGAGGGAAAATATAGAAATCCAATGAAATTTAGAGAAATGTGGGACTTCAAGTAGACTACACCTTTGGGGGATTTTCTTGCATGACCAAATGCTTCTGACTATACATGGTGACATCAACCACTGAGTAAGGTTTCCACTTACATGGGGTGTATGTATAGACCCATTCAACCGTGCAACTTTTAGGTCATTGGTACCAAGGATATCCAATACAAATTTTGAGGGGAGATTTTGAGATAGATTAATTTATGCATTCACTTAAGGAAACAAACTACCCAACCAAAAATTTCACATTATGTCGATGTCACAAGGTAAGGATTGATGTCGAACTCTCATGTCCATCAAAAGAAAGATGTATTCCACAATATAGTGCTTGTTCTCTCTCATTTGTCAATCTATCCACAATTCTATTGAGCTTCCTTTTAAATTGAAAGCAACCCTCTTTGAAATATCTACATAGAATAATTGTTCTATGGAAAATGTGAGCAATGGAGTGCAAGGATGAAGTGGTTTCGATATACAAGGCTTGGATTAATTTAGATTAGTATTCTTCAATTTACGATAATTTTTACATTCTTGAAATAATAACTTTTGAGAAGTCCTTATTCTAATTTTTCAATTTACGATAATTTTTGCAGTCTTGAAATAATAACTTTTGAGAAGTTATTCTAGATTTTATAAAAATTGAGATTGTGAAATCTCCCAAAAACCCATTTTGAAAAAGACTGAAGTTCACCTCAAGACTCAATAATTCTTGGGTGTATGTTGATGACATTAATCATACAACAACCTGTGTCTTGGGTATAGAAAATCCCCTTAAAAAAATATTAAATTAAACATAAAGGGAATATTAAATTAAACATAAAAGGAGGGGATCAAGGTTGGCTACATCAACTAATCCCTCAAATTATGATCAAAGTTGACTTTATTAACCTTTACTGGGAATGATGCAATGGGAAATGGGTGCTTGTCCCACAAACATTGCACCACATTCTCTCCTCTTACATAATCACCTCAACAATTATTGTATGATCCTCAACCTAACATGAAAATATTTTATGAAACATGCATAGGAGATCGTAAGCTCAATGGATAGAATTCCATGGTGTAATCGGTTTTCCCATGAATATGATAAGTAGTCAATAGTTCTATTGTGGGTTTTACTTTTGTTAATTGAGTTTTTCCCATGTAAATTTTAATGTGAATGATGTGATGGATTGGTTATCTGATTAGACATTTTGTTTAATTGACGTTGTAATTATGAGTAAATAAGTTGAAGTTACTAGATTGACCTTGCAATTATGTTATGTGATATATGTTTTTTATTAGTGAGTACAAGTGAAGGTTAAACCAATTTTAGGTTTAATATCTAGGGGCATTTCGATGCAAATTCATTGAGCTTTTTAGAATCAAACTACTATACATGTGTGTGTCATCTCTAATGTAGTTATGATGTAGTTATGGGTGAAATCTTGTTTAAGGTATCATTACTAGGATTTAAAAAAACTAAATCTTTATTAAATAGCTCACATAGATCTAGTTCAATTTTTATTAGATAACTCACATATATCTAGTTCAATATCTAGTCATGCTTAAGATTGGAGGAAAACATATAATTTCTCAATGTGTATTTTCATAGTTTTTATTCCATCTAGCCACAAATTGTTTCAAGAAACATATTTATGCTGGTGTTAAAAGGGTGATGATGAGATGGTCAGATCTACTAGAGGTGATTGATAAATGACACATGCCCCATATTTACATAATAAATCCACCTTGACTTGAGGTGATCATCTTTGGTCACTTGCATTTTAAATATCATATCAATGTTATGGTCAAGCATGGAAAAATTAGTTCATCATAGAGACACACCTATAAATAATCTATTAAATGGAGAAGCTCGTGGCTTTAGAACATTATGTTTTGAGCATAATCTTGTAAGTCTTGGTAATTATCTTTAAAGGATTTTGTCAAAGTGAAGAAATGGGGTATGTTCAGGCATTTCCCTAGAGGAAATAGTTATTTTACAATAAAACATTCATTACCATATGCTTCACTACAAACTCCTAACAACTAATTAAATATTTGAAATTATGAAAACCTCAATTTGTAAATCGAATCTTGATAATGTACATTAACCTCTTATAATATAATATATTTAAATAAGAAAAAGTTATTTCCTTTTGACTAGATATTAAAAAATGCAATAAAAAATCTAATCAATAAAACATATTTCTAACCCTCATAAAATAAAATAGAAGTCTTTTACAATTAAAAAAAAAAAATTGATAAATAACCACATATAAATAATACAAGAACTTTAAGTTAGAGAATCGACCTAATTATTAACAAAAATATTATAATATCTAAATAAAAGTGACACAAATATACTCATAGAAACTTCCAATGACTAATTTATTTGTAGCTAAAGCTAAACTCTGAAGGATGAAATCTTTATTGAAAAGATATGAGGAAATATTTTTACGCCCACATAATGATTTTAGTAACCGGTAATTGATAAGACTTAATTAAAACTAGCATACCCCCAAAGTGAGGGAAAGGGAACGCTAAAAAAAGCTAAGTAACATATGTTTTTATGACCATCATAGTATTTAGTGAGAGAGCAATCATTGAAACAAAGATAATATAGAGTTCAATGAATAGTGTATAAAGTTTTCCAAGTATATTGTAAAAACAAAAAATTTAGATATCATCTAATTACAATTTGATATGAAAATGCAATCAAATAGATGACAACTTTTATTATCATTATTAATCACTAATAAATACAAAACCATGTCATTGATGTTAGCTAGAACTATTTTTACATTAATTATTTGTAAGATAAATTATATATATCTTCTCAAAAAAGGAAAGACCTAGATATTCCTTACATTATATTTTAAATATGCAACGAGTTCAAAAACTAAATATTGTTACATTATTGTGAAAATTGTAAACGTGTAAACATTAGAGTTGTCTATTTTAGCGTCAATTTAGATTCTCACATGTATTAGAGTATTGCTAGATCTTGGGAAAAATTATACTTCTTTCTTTTAGGAAGAGAACTAAGGTTTTTAAGTCTTGTGACAAAACTTGGCCAACTTATAGAGGACTTCCAAGTCAAACTTTGCTTTTCATAGAAACCAGATGAATTGATTTGCTAGAAATTCATACTTGCTTTGAACAACTTCGACTCAACAGGAACAAGTTTGATGCTCAAGTAATTGAGGGTCTCAAAATATTCTTTTGTGTTGCAGTAGTCTAAACGTTCTACCTTTTGGTTGTTTTGAGTAACTTTTTCCATTTGATTTTGCTGGAAATCTAGTGATGAATGGTTGGATCTGCATATTTGATCAGTGGCTAAGTTTGTACAATCTGAGTGCCCCAGGGGTTTTTCAGCACGCTAAATCCATTTATGCATTCAGAAATGCAATTTAAAGAACATAAAATAGTGATTTTGTCCAAATTTACATTGTCAGATTTCGGCCAAAAAACCCAAAAAGTAGAACGTTAGCCAACACCCTTTTGTGTTGGCCCTGAGTTTTTGACTGTTTACAAGGTTTACTTGCGAACCAAAGGAGAAAATCAACGAGTACCTTTATAAGTTTTTATACCCAAACATGAAAATATTTATTATTCTTCTCTTCTCATAATTTGTTGATAATATAATAATCCCTTTTTAAAGATAAATTTTAAAAAATGATATTTTAAAAATAATTATTGACTACTCACATTTTTAAATGGATTTATTATTTTTAGTAATATTTTTTATCCACGGGGGTACGAATGTCATCCCTAGAACAGCTAGTCATATCTTTAATGCAAGTATATGCGGCATGACCGAAGCCTCTCCGAGGAAAGTGACCGCTACCCATATTTGTCTTAGTCAACCACGTACCTGTGGGTGTTGTGGAATAACCAACTGTACCTCCAATATCCACCACAGTAGCACCTTTACCAAGAATACTGAACAATGAGACCAACCAATAGCCTATAAGATGGTTTTGGACTACAAAAGTCCATACCATGCCTACATTTTTTGTCACTTCCTGTACATCCAATAACATTTACCATCAAATCAGCTTCTTGGAAAATTTTCCATCAAATCAATACATAAGAATAGACATTTCTTATGAGGTTCTCAAGAGTTACGAGAGTTTCATACTGAGTCCATCCATACGCTGATACTTGTTGCACATGTCCACCGAGAGAGTTGTGGCCTGGAACCAACACAAATCCTGCACAATATAGGTCATAACAACTGTTGTTGTATTTGTTGTTCTGCATCAACACTTAGTTATCATCAATCTGCATCATGAAGGCTTTTCTAATAGATCAACCAAACTTCAAACTATGTAATAATTGTCCAATAAACAAAGAACCTTGGTTGACTATCACCATATCTTCCTAGAAACACCTGCAATAGTCATTTAAGAATGGATTATTAGTCAATAGTATTTAATTTAGTGTTTGTTTCCTTAAACATTAGTCTTTGTCGCCTGAATGAGGAACTGTTCTATTCTTCATACTCCATGAACTTGAATATGGTGTTCCATTGTGTAAGTTTTGTCTTTCTGAATATAAATTGTAAGCAATTTTGAAACATCCAACAAGTGAACACTTTATCATATCCATCATAAAAACACTCACACTCCACCCATACAGAAATCTTAAAATCTTAAGAAACATTAAGCAAATGTGTGTTCATAAAGAAAAATTTAAAGAGTTTTAAAAATGAAAATTTAATGATAAAAAAGATGTACGAGAGGTGTAAAGTAAATATTATCGACTTACCATCCATCCAACCTCTATGGTCTGCGTATTAACTGTCTGTCCATCTTGAGCCTTGTTAATCATCCAAATTTGGCTGACACTAAAATAACCATCGGGAGCTAGGTACAGATGCCATACATTCAAATAAACATATATTACAGTGACCAGGTCATCACCGTATTTGAATCCCACAAAAGCATACTGTTAATAACAACAATACATAGACCAGGAGATATTATCATCACAGCAGACGATTTATGCATAAATCTCAATCATAGTACCTCATGTGCACCGTCATTAATAGGATTATTAGGCTTGTCATTAGGTATGATATTTTTCTTCTTCTTCTGTCGTTTAAAAATTGTCTCATAGATCTCATTCTTTCCACATCTTCACGTTTGATTTCCCTGATCACCATTGTGTGCTCTAGACACACACTCTTAAGGATTCATAGGCTTCTTTGTAGGGACCTTATTGACTGCCTCTTCCATCTTGAAAGAAGCCTTCACCTTAGTAAACTTGCCGAACAAAACGAGCTTCTTGATCTACATGATGAGAATCTTCTTATAGTTAGGGGGAAGAACCACATTGTACTTCTCCTCCATGTATTTAGTGATGGCCATGGGACTTGAATATCCCTTCTCCTTCAAGGCGGTGATTGCCTCTTTGATCATCTAGAAAATCCATAATCAACAAGTTATATAACAAGATCTTCCATAAAAGGCCACGCTCTAATAGATGCACAAACTAAAAGCAAAGAAATGTAACACTAAATTAAAGCATTTAACCAGCTATACCTGAAAGTATGGAGGATGAGCAAGGGCAGGCTTGGATCCTTTGGGATCCTTGGGATTATTTTCCTTGGAAGCCTTTGCCTTCATGGAGGCCATTGCTATCATTCACAAAATTAACACACAAGAAAATACTCAGAAATGTTCAGGAGCCTGAATGTTTCGACACACAAGAGAACTTACTATTACAAACAACAACCAAGAAAATCATAAAACAAATCAAATGCAATGGGTCATACTCCTTATAGGCTTGTAGATCTAAGAGGAATGATAAGGGCGGTGGTGTTGTAGGGCAGTGGAGGAAAGTGGTTGGAACTATCTGGTTGCAAAAAAACACACCTGGCATTTGCTGATACATTATAAATATATGCACGTGGCACTGATTTATACGGTTTGGAAAAACAACTAAGGAGCGAGAGAAACCTCCCCTTAAAGAATGCCTTCGATGTAATAAATTAAACTATTCAATAAGTAAATTTATTGAAATCTTTAATTACATCTTACCCTTGAAATAATAATATTTTAATCATGTTACCGATTGCCATTCTCCTCCTCCTCCTCCTCCTTTTGAGAAATTTATTGAAATCTTGAATTACATCTTACCCTTGAAATAATAATATTTTAATTATGTTACTAATTGCCATTGTCCTCCTCCTTTTGAGTATGTATTCAATTGGTAAGTTAATTTGCTTTATAATTTTTTTTTTTTTTTTTTTTTTTTATACTAGGGGAATCGGTAACANGACACGGGGTCGAATCCTGCCGGCTGCCTTATAACCCCTAGGGAGAAACGCACAGCCCGCAAGCACGCCCTCCGAGTAAATCGGGGTGAGAATCGACCTTGAGACCTCATTTTACATAGTTCCTTCCATTTACACGGCACTTGCCAATCGGTCTACACCCCTGCGGGCTGTTTGCTTTATAATTTTTAACCAATTTAATTGCTTTTAAAATTTTATGCGATTCACGTGTGTATAAGGTAAATTTTTTCTTTCTTTTATATGTTTTTCTTTCCTACAATTTCTCTCCCTCAAACATAGTATATCATTTATTTATTCTTCATTCAACTCTAAGAGATCCTAGTTGACTAGTCTTAATTACAAAAACTTGTTTTTAATTGATTTTTCCCTTTATATTGTTGTTATGCTTGGTTGCTATGTCTAAAATCTTTCTTTTTCTTTTAAACTTTTTTTTATCAATATCTTCCATTTTGTTATTTTTTTGTTTTTCATTTATTAGATTTATAGATTTAAAAACAAAAATTGTGTAAGTGATGTATTAAGAATATATATGTGATGATGATGGTTAACATCTATTGAGACCAGGATTGGTCTATCAGACTTTGAGAAAGATAAAAGATTACTCAGTATTCTTTATAATGTTATTTCGATGCTCAAAAATCATTAGAAGAAGCGTTCCAAGATCATTATAGTTTTGATGACTTAGAAGGTTAGGAAGGTCAGTATTGTGACAAATATTTTGAAATTGAGATATAATTTGGTTATATGTAAGGCACTCTAGGAGAAAGTGTTTTTCATCTTCAACCCTTTGAGTGTCATAAAGGTGACTTATTCTTTCATGCCATGGTGTTTTTCGGAATTGTCCAATGCCCAATTTACTATGCAACTCATGAGAATTAGTTTTTATTTTAGCAATATTGATTCTTTTCCTTACACTAGTCAAAACATAAAGATACTTTTGATATTCAATATTAGGGTTAACCACCTCCTTATAGTATCTTGATTTTATTTTATCCTCTAATTCTTTATCGCACCAAAGAATCTCCTTAAATTTATCTTTAATGTTATTTTTAATATCATCAGTATTCTACAAAATAACTTCTTCCCTTATTCGCCAATGATTTAGACAAGACTTGACATCATTGTGCCATCCTCTCTTAAGCTACTAATGATTTTGGTTGGATTCAAAAGAAATTTTGGGGAGCCTTGTGTCATCCATGTTGTTTATCTTGTTCTTGTACATTAAGTACCTATTCATAGTTGTGCTTTCAATGGGGGGAATGTTTGCTTCTATGAGGAGGATAAGATATGGTATATTTCCTTTAATTTTGAGATTATAAGTGATAAAATTCTTTTGGATTTGCTCTATATTTCTCCAAGATTCATGAGAGATACTGCATCCCGAAACTTCACATCCATATAAGATAACATGAGTGACAAGAGTCTCAAAGAGGAGTTTTTTCTTATCCCATATCCAAAAGTCTACTAATTTACAATTAATTTCAAGCCCATAGTTAGCTTTCCACCCTCCATGTATCATTTTCTCAATGTTATAGTTCCAATTGATTTTGTGATGAATATTGATTCCAAGATACTTGTATGAAGGCACTTCCTCCAAGATATTGTTGTCATACATGAAACTATCATAGGTGATATTTTGGGATTTAATTACCATAACCTTTGTTTTTTTAGTGTTCATCGTCATCCTTGTACTAGAGTAGAAGTCCTTGAGGATTCTAAGTTTCTTTTTAAGGTCATAGGGATTATTGAAATAAT
>JASDQU010296952.1:0-10648 GCA_032191745.1 Picea mariana | reverse complement strand
ACAGAACCACCCCTTGTCCTATCATAGTGAGACACTATCAAATGTTGTCTGTAAGTAACCTACTTATGATAAAAAAATGTACTCCATTGTGCAATCCTACCACCAGTGGAGGAATTACATTCTTGGGAAGGAGATAGTCATCCACACTGATCATAAGCCACTGCAGTTCATGTAGACACAAGGCAAATTGTAGAATGACTGCCATCAGAAGTGGTCCACATATTTGTAGTAGTTCCACCTCAACATCAAGTATACAACATGAAGTACCAACCGAGTCATTGATTTCCTCAACCGAACTCCAGTTGCAAAACTCACCATAGTTCTCGATTATTGCGGCCACGAGACCTCCGGATGGCTCCATCTCTATGAAATAGATCCCAACTTCACCAACACCTACCAGATGTTGGGTGAAAACACAACTGTTACCAATTTCCATATTCAGGAAGGGTTGTTGTTCCATCTGGGCCATCTATGCATTCGATCAAATGAGTGAGAAGAGATAATTTGGGAAGCCCACTAGATTCGGGTGGCAGGACACTTCGTCATGGGAATAACAATGGCTGTGTTTCAGGGGCATTTCTACTGGCCGAAACTTTGACAAGATGGAAGCAAATATATCTGGTCCTGCACTGCCTATGCTATTTCCAAACTGGCAATTAAGAAACAAGGCATGTACACTCCTCTACCTACTCCTATCATGCCTTGGGAATCCATGTTGATGGACTACATGTCGGGCCTTCCATCCACCAAGCGAGGAAATGAATGTGTTTTTGTGGTTGTTGATAACTTTTCCAAGTTGGCGATTCTTGGCACCTGAAAGAAGAGCATCACAACAGAGTCCACTTCCAAGATCTTCTTTGAACATGTGTGGGTACATTTTAGGATCCCAAAAACCATGATCTTAGATCAGGATAGCTGGTTCCTCTACACATTCTGGTTGAGCCTCTAGTCACTTCTTTACACCAAGCTCACCAAGTCCACTTCCTTCCACCCACAAAAGGATGGCCAAACCGAGGTCATCAACTGGATGACCGTGCACATATTGTGC
This sequence comes from Picea mariana, assembly GCA_032191745.1. Classification (NCBI taxonomy): domain Eukaryota; kingdom Viridiplantae; phylum Streptophyta; class Pinopsida; order Pinales; family Pinaceae; genus Picea; species Picea mariana. The sequence continues at coordinate 9,600 of JASDQU010296952.1, read as the reverse complement.
ATGTATAATTCCAAGCACCCCCACACCTATGATGAGAGTCTTCCCTATGTTCAACAAAACCACAATAGATCCATACATAGCTCAATCGACCACAACCCCTTTCAGGTGGGGTTGGGATTTTAGCCATTGGGACCCATGGATGTTGCACTACCCCTTGCGGCCACCCAAGAAGACTTGTCACCTGCTCCAACTGGAGCTGACAAAGACACCTAGTTCATTGAGCAGATCCAACACATCCACGAATAGGTTCACGATATTTTACAGAAATCCAATGCCAAGTACAAGCATCGCCATGATCAACACTGGGTGTCACACCAATTTCAGGTGGGAGAGAAAGTTTGATTGCACTTGCAGAAAGAATTCCTTACAAGGAATCATTGGAAGCTTCGTCCACTCTGTTATGGAACCTACACCATCACCAAGGCTATGGGTGACAATGATTTTGGGCTCAACCTTACTCCATTCCTTGGCTTGCACCCAATATTCAATGTGGACCTCCTTCGGCCTTATTTTCCACCATTATTGGATACCTCGAAGATATAATAACAATTGAAACAAATAGATCTCAACCATGACTACATGGAAGATGAATCCACTAATCATATCATGGAAACACAGGTCAAGGGCACTCGCCAACAAAGGATCCAATTTTATCGGGTTGTCAAAGCAGGGCAACTCCTGCACCAAGGCAAGTGGCTCACCCGGGGCCAAATTCAACAAACATTTCCTCATCTGATGGGGGAACTAAACAAAATGGACACCATTTCTTCCTAAGGGGGGAGGATTGATCTAGAAGGATCTTAGTGGCCACCCACCTTTTCCAACTGGCTCAAAACAATTTTTTGGCAACTTACTATTTTTAGCAGTTTTTCAGTTTGTGAACTTTCGGGTCCATTTTGAGGGACTAAAATGATGATTTTTCATGATTAGGAACCTAAATAATATTCAAAGGCTCTGATCAAGCCCTCTAAATTAATCTCCTTTCCAATACATTTCCAGTGAGCTATCACACGCCCTAAACGGAGATCGTATGCAAAAGTTACGACCCCTGGAAGTTGATGTACTAACTTATCCCAACGGGGCCCACATGAATTTTGTCACTTCATATCCTAGGGTTATGTTTTTGGATGTCTAGGGTTTTGGCATTCATGTTTATTGTAAAAATGCCTTCAAAACCTCATTGTACTCATCTTCTTGCAAATGAGTGTAGTCATCACATCTCTTCTTAGAGATAAGCTGCCACCATTCTAACAAGCTTGTTTTCAGTTTACATTTTATAGTTTTCAACATATTTCTTATTTAATAGAAACCAAGTTTTACTGTATTTCTATTATTCTTCACTGTGTCTCTGTGTTAATATTATAAATCTGTGGTTTCATTTCATTCTTCTCATAAATCCGAATCATTACTTGAGAAAAATTAGTTTGATTTTTTTACACTTTAGTGTTGAACTTTAATCATAAATGGGAGTTTACACATCATTAGTATTAGAGTTGTTTCATCTAATCAATTTGGATAATTGGTATTATAATATTTTGATCCAATGATTTTGGATATTGGCTTTTAAAGTTTTACTTTTTTTTTCTTCCATTTCCAAGTGGTTGGAGATTTTGTTCACTCATGGTGGTTTGTGATTTTGGCTTATGCCACTTTCAATCTTTGGGGAGTTTTTTACAACGAGTTTGTTGGAGACATGTAGTAAATCACTTTAGGAAAGTGGTGCATTCCATGTGGAAATCAACACTTAGCATAAAACCTTTTATTATATCTTGGCCTCCCTCTTTTGTTGTGTGCCACACATAATTGCTATTGTATACTTATATTGAATTGGCTTAACCATTCTCTTCGCATCGGTTCATGTATATTTGGGATTTTTTTTTTCTAGGTTCTAAAGCTCGGGGGAAACCCTTGAGTACTTCCCCTGATTTTGATGGTACCTAGGGTAAACCCTATAATTTTCAAGGCATAATGTCGGTTAACAATAAGCGTCAAATTTATTATAATAATATACTCATTAAGAGCTCAACATGTCATTTGTGGAAATTGAACTTGGGTGGGGAGGATGACAATCATTCCTCYCGACCACTTGAGATAAACCCAAGTGAAAACATGTATATTTGGTCTTATATCATGGCATTGTTTCTTAGTTCATGGMTCATTTTACTTTATCTTTTCACCTCCCTTAAACAACCACCTTGTTGGTTGTCTTTGTGTTGGGTTCTTTAAAGTAGCACTATGTTTCTTTGGTACTATCAGTTTCAAKATTTTCKAAGTCCTCTTTGGTGTTATTATGGATTTTCATTTTCGAGTGGGAATATTTATTGTATCMTCTACATGATTCTTTGGGGTTTTTTGTGTGCAACCTACACTTTGTCTCCTTTTGAAAAGATCTCTACAAACAATCAGATCTTTGCATGCAGAAAAAAACTTGTTGACCTTGTTCTTGGTATAGAAATATCCCTCTCTCCCAAAGCACCACTACCACTATAATATTTCATATCCATGGGTGCATATGGTAAATGTGGGCATGGGCATGGTTCGTCCTTTACAATAAATATTGGATGTCTTTGGTAAACAAGAAATGACATTCCTCTCATCGGTCCTCATTTCATCTGAGTTCATGGATTGGTTTGGCTCAGACAATTGTTGACTTCTCTATCAGACAAGGCTTCTCACCTTCACAAGTAATATTTTATTCCACACAACAATAGAGTCCTTTTTTGTGTGTCATATATTCAAGTGGTTGTTACAATGTTGTAGATAAGATCATATTCATCTTTTGTCACAGGGGCAGACCAAGGGTTCAACGCTTCAACAATGCACCAACAAAACCCTAACTACCAACCCTTTCAGCAACACCTGCGAAATAGGCAAAGTCTCACCCAAGGTAGAGGCAGGGGGTTTATAGAAATCAGGTGTCTGTAACCAATATGGGACACATATATGTGATTGCAACACTTCTACATAGTACTTAGAAACAACATGCATCAACTTATTAGTATTACTCACATCGCAGATCAAACCCTAAGTACAGATCGATGCAGTAACAATGACAAAATAAACATCGCACTTAGCATCATAAGCTAGATCTAGCACATTCAACACAAATAAAGCACTAAGCATTCACAAATATATCTGTCATATACAACAATCAATGCACTAATTAGATTCACAACATAAACATCATAGCACAAAGAATACCATCAACACATGTTATACGTGGTTCACCCCATTGTGGGGCTACATCCACCAACTACTTCTTCTTATTTATTAGGCTTCAATCTCTTACATTCGTTTGCTTCTATGTGCTAAGCCATAGAGCCAAGCTTCGCATTGGACATGTGATCTGTGCACTAAGCACTAGATCCACCTTCCCAAAATCAGGTCAAGGCATAGAGCCAACTCCTCTATCAAGCACAAATCCTTACATACATGTTCTGTTACACAAAGCAACTCAGAACTACTTGCCTCTTACACTTAGCCAATTACATTCTCCTCACTAAGCTACTACTTCATCGCTACTTCTACATTACATTGTTTACTTATTTATACTTTTACATTCTCTTACAAAAAGGCCTAAACATGGGTAAATCGATGGGCCGACATCCCATAAACCCTAATACAAAATCCTTAATGAGCCCCTTGCTGGGTCCATAAAAAAAGTGAGATTCTGCGATCTCAACTGTGCCTGAGCACTCCATCTTCGATTAGCATGTCGAAGTCCAAAAAGTGGTCAAACCTGACCAATGTTTCCCCAAAACTTGATCGAGGGCCAACAAGCCCCCAACACTCACATGTGACTCGTCCCAAGTCACTCAGATTTGGGTAGCACTGCTTTGAAGGCCTCAAGATTAGCTTGAGTTGCCTTGACCTACTTCTTTTCCTAATCTTCCTGCTCCGTGAACTCTTGAATCATTTTCTCTATAACAGGCCCTTCCAGGTGTTGTTCTATTATCGCAACTACTTGGTCCATTTGCAAACCTTGTCCTTCGATCTCTTCAAACACCACGTAGGCTTCATCCTGCACCGAGTGTAGCCTTTGTGTGACTTCCATTACTCTACCCTAGATGGTAGTAATCTTCTACTGGGCTACACGCTGTTCTTGCTATCTCTTCATTCTATCGACTACCATGAGTGACTTCATATGTGCTTGAATTGTCAGTGCCTGCTGCTGCGCCTCCTGTAGCTATGCTTCTAGTTTCCCTATCTCTGGATCTTCTGCAAGGTGTTCGTAGGTCTATGCACTTCTATTGCCCAACTATTTGCATTCTTAGGTGAGGGCCGTGATCCTTCCAACTGCGATCTTAGTGGCTTCCTCCCTCTGGTCGTGCACTTCCTATAGAGTGCTTGGTACTATTTTGATCTCCAACTCCATTACCCTTGCGTGAAGTTGCTGGATGGCCTCAGTGAGATTCATCACTTGAACCTTGACTGCCTCATTTTCCTCCTATGCCAAGCCTAGCACAGAGCGAAGTGTTCTACTCACCACTTATTTGACTGCAGTCTGCTCTACAAGAAGCTGGTCCTTTTCTCTTTGTATCTTCTCTTTTTCCTCCTCGAGCATCACCTAGAACTCATCCTTCTCATTTTCATACGCGGTTACATAGTACCGCGCAACTCATAGTTGCTTTAAGATCTCTTCTTTCTCTTTCTTCAGGGCTTCTATAGCCTTTTCCTTCTCCTCTTGAACTAGCTAAATCCAAGCCTCTATTGCATCTGCTAATATTCTCAATTGGGTGTGCTCAGCCCCCAATTATGCAATCTCCGATGAGGAAGGCAAAGTAGGTACTATGCAGATAACTTGAATAGCTCACTGTATCTCCTTCAGCTCCTTCTCTACCTTTACATACAACTCTTCTTGATTGTCTCCATATCTCTACAAGATATCTTCGGATGCATCCTCCATCGCTCCACGGACTAAGCCAATATCATCCTCTATGAGGGTAGCCTCTAGCTAAGGCTTAGTGGCACGAGTATTCTTTCTTGCCGAGGGTTTCTACAGAGAAACCTTCCTCTTTTTCTGTGTTTCTTTCTTGGTAGGGGGATCCTTCAGTGCTATATCTTTGCCTTCTCCTTGATTTTCTCCTTATTCTCCTCCTATTTCTTGATTTACTTCGTCTCCTCCTCCTCCTATGGGTGATCCAGGTCCACTTTCTTCTAAGGCGTTGTTCTCCTCATCAGTCTCTATGTTCTGAACTTCCTCCTTTTTCTTCTTCTTCTTCGCACTTGTCTGTCCTACATGCTCAAACCGGGTGACCAAAGGGCTTCCTATGATGTTAGTGTTGGAGAGTTCAACATCATCAACCAGTACATAGAACTCCTCCGACCACTCCTTGGTGATCTTCTCCATGTCGTCATCGGTCAACTTGTAATAGGACTATAATTCTTCCTTGCTCTCATCCCGACACGCAGTGATATAAATAAAATGTGGATCTATCTGGAACTTAGATAGTGGTCTATACTAGTGCAATGTACGCGGTGTCATGCATGGGAATGACTCTATGGAAACCTTCATCTACTAATAGTAGGCATGGAACACTACATTTGACTTCCATTGCTTCGACATGACATTCGTATACCATAAGGTTGAGAAATTCATGGCCAATGACTCCGATGATTCAATCTCCGGGAAGGTGGTTCTTTCTAACATTTTCCAAGTGACAAATGTAATCATCACGAGTAACTAGCTGAAGTGGAACTCATATCCCTGATCCTATTCTTTGCGATAGTATTTCTCAAACTCGTTGATGAGGTCACTCACCCAATTCATCTGCATCCCCTCCACGCATTTCCCTACAAGGTCCACCTTGAACCCGGTGACCTACGTGGGGAGATTCTTTCTTACAAGCTTTCCAACTATAAGTTGGCAAGTGAGGTGCACTACGCCATCTTGGATAGAGTCTACCTTGTATCCTCACTTTCCCCTCTCAACTTCTTCATATGCCTCCTTGATGCGTTGTGTCAGAGAGGGATCTGAGGTCTTCCCTAGGTAGAACTGTCGAGGGTCGGATCCCTGCATACTCAATCCCGTGATCAGGTGGATCAACATTGAATCCATAGTAATCCACCTATCGAGCCGTAAGTATCCACCATGATAGCATGCTAAGAGGAGTTTAACGCAAGTGTTAACCTCCTGATGTTGACCAAAATGAGGGATCTTCATTACGTTGAGTATCGTGGACTGTGCCAGCTCCGTAATCCATGGCTGGGAGACTATGTGAGGCTTCTTCCCAGTCATCTTCATCAAATATCTATGGGTTACAAGCATGGTGTTTTTATTTCTATATCCAAGGTTAAAGTCAATGTTCTTCAGTGCTGGGATCTGTCCTTACTGAGTTCCCACTATGCATATTCCCTTCAGAATGTATGTGGTGATCAACATGTACTCGAAGTCTCATGGAATGCTATCGCAGGTAACCATGCCAGCCAAAGGTGGGATATAATTAGGTAAGATCGACGAGATCTACTTTGCATTAGCCATATCATCGTGATGCTTACTTCGCTTCTCAGTCGCGGGGTTGAAATGTTTTGAATGATTTTCAATTGAAGGGGAAGCCTGCATTCCCCTGGTCAACGACACCTGTACTCCTTCAAATATAGCTTTATCAACCATAAAATTCTTCAGAACCTCTTCGATGGACTTCTCTAGCTCAGTGTGCTCAACCAACATTCTCGCTGTTAACAAATAGGTCGGGGTATGTGAACAAATAGCAGGGTAAACAATAGATGGCGAGGTCTGATAGCAAAAATCAACACACATAATCACTTATTTGTTATCTAAGATAATTACGGGTGGAAAAAAGTGGTCTCGACGTAGCGTTTGACCGGTTAAATGAGTGAGCATCGTAACAGATTCCTCCAATGGAAAAGAATGCCTCCATCAATGTGAATCCATATGTTATGGGGTAGTATAAACGTCCAACGACGGTCTATCCGCCCATAAATGTGTTTCCTAGCCATTCTGAAGCGTCATTCTAATGGTCAGGGTGCCTCCAACAGTCATATATCTTCGCTAGGGTGAAGTCCCATTCTGCATGGTTTTGCTGTTTTGGTGAGGTTCAGAGCCTAGAAGCTTGCCTCCTACGAAGTCTTATCTGTAAGATCCTATAGCTTTTATAACTTGGATTTCTTCTTACTGATATGCCTTGCCTTCTTTCTTGTGATCTGAGTCTCTCTAACTGTTTTTGTATTCCTCTTCCCATTCTTATTCTTATCTTCTCCTAGTGTAGTGACTTCACAGTGCTGAAGTACTTTCGAGGGGTTCAAAGTTAATACCCCTTCTCTTATTAATTCCTGGGTGGATATACTTCTTTCTTGCATGGATAGGTCCTTCAAACCTTCTTGCGTTCTTTTAACCTCGAAAACTAATTCTCTTGCGTTCTGCTGCTTTGACTTAAATTCTCGTTCTTATATTAGTCGATCTATTTTTCTAGCTATGAAATCCCTTAGTTCTTTCTTTTTCTCTTCTTTAGATGCTTCCTCTACTTTCCTTTTGATCTGATCTTTCTCAATCCAAGTCTTTCCTAACAAAAGAGGGAACAGGGCATTGTTCTCAACAAACCTAATAACTTCAAATTCCTCTTCATTCGATGTTCCATGGATGATAATAGGTACATTAGTATCTCTTTCACATAGGTTTATCATCTTTCCTTTAAACAAGCCTATTCTTCCTAATGAAGGTATCATAGTAGTCTTTCCCAAAATTTCCCAAGTGCCTTCTGTCATAATATTCACTGGTTTTTCCTCATCCAAGACACAGTCTATGTCGAAGTCTCCTATTCTTGTATCTATGCCCTGTTTTACTTTCAAGATATCTAATAAACTGACATATTTGTGATCATTCATCATTTCTTTCAACTGTTCTAATGTATTCTGAACTTTCTCTTTCTAATTTTCTAACATTCTCTTAGTCTCTTGATAGTTTTGTTGTCTCATGTTCATCCTTTCAACTTTAACAATCATCCTTGGGCAATCTTCAACCTCATGACCAACAATTTTACAACAAAAAAAAATAGGACCTATACCAGGGCATTCCTTAGCAAGATGTCATGGTCTTCTGCAGTTATAACACAATGTCAATCCTCTCTTTCTTTTGTAAGTTCTTTAACTTCTCTTGTACTGCGCACTCGGATCACAGTGCTGGACCTGCAATTTGCAAAAATTCTTTCTATGTTCCTACATACATTCATTAATCCAAAAATTCTTTCTATGCATAGGAATAACATATCTTTCCCTATTTCTATTATCTTTACTTAGATCAACCTTTTTTTCTAAATGTGCCCTAGCTTTCAAACTAGGACAAAATCTAGCAAACATAACTAGATTCATGCTTTCGAAACAAAAATTTCCACTTATCTTACTCTATCAAAGCACAAATATTTACCTCTTTCAAGATCTTACCCCTTTTCTTCAGATCAGATTCCTCTTTTAGCACAAAGCTTCGCAAGTCAAGTAGAGTACTACACACTACCACAACATATCTCTGCACAGAGTTTCTCTTTTCTTTACTTTAGTTCCCAACAATCACAATTTCAAGTCCCGACAACAAAACCATTTGTTGGAACATGGGAAGACCCAGGGTTCAATGCTTCAACAATGCACCAATAAAACCCTAACTACCATCCCTTTCGACGACACCTGCGAAGAAGGAAAAGTCTCACCCGAGGTAGAGGCAGGGAGGGTTACAGGACTCAGGTGTCTGTAACCAAGCTGGGACACAGATATGTGATTACAACACTTCTATAGAGTACTTAGAAACAACTTGCACAACCTATTAGTATTACTCACATCGCAGATCATAGCCTAAATATAGATCGATGCAGTAACAATGAAAAAATAAACATCGCACTTACCATCATAAGCTAGATGTAGCACATTCAACATAAATAAAGCACTAATCATTCATAGATCTATCTATCATATATAACAATCAATACACTAATTATATTCACAACATAAACATCATAGCACAAAGTAGACCATCAAAACATGATATACGTGGTTCACCCCAGTGTGGGGCTACGTCCACCAACTACTTCTTCTTATTTATTAGGCTTCAATCTCTTACATTCGTCTGCTCCTGTGCGCTAAGCCACAGAGCCAAGATTCGCACTGGACAGGTGATCTATGCACTAAGCACCAGATCCACCTTCCCAAAATCAGGTAAAGGCACAGAGCCAACTTCTCTACCAAGCATAGAGCCTTACATACATGTTCTGTTGCACAAAGCAACTCAGAACTACTTGCCTCTTGCACTTAGCCAATTACATTCTCCTCACTAAGGTACTACTTCATCGCTACTTCTACATTACATTCTTTACTTATTTATGCTTTTACATTCCCTTACAAAAAGGCCTAAACATGGGTAAATCCATGCGCTGACATCCCATAAACCCTAATACAAAATCCACAAAACAAGTGAGATCCCGCGATCTCAACTCGGCATGAGTGCTCCATCTTCAACTAGCCTGTCGAATTCCAAAAAGTGGTCAAACCTGACCAATGTTTCCCCAAAAATTGGTCGAGGGACAACAACATAATTTAGTAAATTGCATACCTAAGTATTCATGGAAATTCATCCTTTCTCTTTATTGCTTTTAC
>JASDQU010296951.1:3660-14095 GCA_032191745.1 Picea mariana | reverse complement strand
CTGTGTTTCTCTCTGGATAGAGCTCTTAGAACTGAGTGTTAGACTTTCAAGTAAGTAAAGTGATACTTTAATTGTATGATTATATTTGATGAAATCAGTCGCATCATGTCAAGTTATGACCCGTATGAAAAAAATAAAAAAAATTACCCTACAACTATCAATACTTAATACTATTTTTTTGTAGCTATATTTTCTTAAATATAAACAAGGTCATTACAGTGATATAGTGGAACATATAGGATACAAGGTAGTACATGATGATACAGTGGTGAGCAGTAATCTACAATAAGATAGAATGGTGTACGGTGGCGTGTAGTGGGTTTTTGGAATGTTTCCCCTAAGGAGACCTCCAAAAAAGGACTTCAGACATATCATTGAGTTTGGTTCACCTAGGATCGATGAGTGGATGGACAAGCTTCTTGAGGAGGAATATTCCTTAGAGATTGATATTTGATTGGGATATCACCAAAGTAGGAACAGAGAGTAGGATACCCAGAGGATCACTCTCATATGTTACCTTGAGTCCTTGGTCATACCAATGGGGTTGACTAATGCACCTGACACTTTTCAGTATTGGAGAAAGTGGAAGCAGAAAATAGTGTTATTTTCTGATGCCAATAGTATATCCAGTGGGACATGGAGAGTTCATCTAAGTCATATGAGTGAGGAAAGTATGATTATATCTGTGTCAAAGTTCTTTCATTTGGGCTATGTCATTGGAGCATAGGAGGAGATCCAAATTGTATTGGATCAATTCTTAGAGATGTCAGTTGACAAAGTGGTAGAGGGAATTATCCATTATGAAGACACACATGTAGTTCTTGAGCCCACAATTAGGGAGAAGATCATGAGGGCTATGTTTGATTCCTATTTGGCAGGGAATTCTAAGAACTCATATAAGTATGAGGCATCACAGGTGATAGGGGTACTTTCCATAGAGGTATTTAGACTACACAGATTACTTGAGTACATTGATGGTGATCGAGGTAGAATATTTTCCAGTACAATTTGGCAGGATCCAAACAAAGTTACAGTTAGAGAGTTGATTCCTATTACATGGACCCCCATCAAATATTGGCATACTAGGGACTTGGCTCATTTTGACTTCGATGGTTACCAATATGGCACACCAACAGATAACAGATATTGGGGTTAGTGGACTTCCAATTTCGTGGTGAGATCTGGGAATTCATCTGAGTGATAAATTGATTCAAATGATGATGATCAACATAACTATGACAATGAGTGGTATGCTTTATTTTTGGGATGCTAATAGAGAGGAGGTCAAGATTTACTCTATATGGCAAAATGAGCTCGAGGACATCCATGGATTTGTAGACTTATACTTCAGTGAGACACCTTTGTAGGGGAGGATTCAGGATGGTGGTTTTAGTCCCTTCCAGGAGTTCAACTTGGGGTTCCAAGAGAGGAGGATGAAGATTCGACACGTTGGCCTGGCGATGATGATCAAAGTAGTACAATATCAACATGGTGGTTCCTTTCTGGGATTAGTTTGGGACCCTAGGATTAATTTTTTTGAAAATTCAACTACTATTAGAAAGGAGGCACCAATTTTGACCTTCTCAATTTTACTTTTGGGAGGATTAGGAGTGGTTTCTTGGAGGAGTATTATTCTGAGGATTTGACCAAGTTTATGCAGGTTATGATTGTCTAGCCTATCAAGAGTAGTCAGGTGTATCCTTGTAGTACCACCTTATAGATTAGTGCTATGAGTAGAGGGTGCTTTGTGTCATGCGGGCTAGTTTGGGAGCCTCACAGCTTTACCATATATGGGGTTCTTGTGTTTGGATGGAATGAATTTGCAGAGGATATGTTGGGAGATTATCTAGATGATGCTTGGATGATTGAAATAGACTGGGGGTGCTGGAGTATTAGAAATGTCCCCTTTGACAGTTGGAGAAGAGATGTAGTGGATTCCCTATCAATTGATGACCACATAGACTTATCTATTATGTATGATCTTAGAGTTGGGATACATTGAATGGGAATGATTATATAGAGTGGATGAAATCCTTTGAGGCATTACATTTTATGGATGCATAGTGGGCATGATGGTTAGATGACTATGATCAGAATGGTTTAACATCAGCATGGTGGTTCCTTTCGTAGGATATCTTGGGACCCTAGGATTTCAGTAGGAGACAGTGAAACAGTTGATACAGAGGCAAGAGATAGCTTTTTTTGTCATGAGATTGGTTCTCTAGTAGAGAAATTCTTTCATAGGTTGTTCAATTTGTTGCAGCACCAAGTGGCCTTACTTATGGGTGGTTTTCAGGAGACCTACGATGTCAGTACATTGCCAAACTATTTCTTGAGTGGAGGATGCTTCACCTATTACATAGTGGTTTGGGATCCTAGTATCATTTTTAGTTTTAGTTTGGATCAAATGATGGAGCATTATATTTTGATGGAATTGCTTGAGGACAAAAAATATTTGGGAAGAGATGATTTTTCAGGTCCCCATTTTTGGATTCCCATGTTCAGCAATGAAAATGACTTATGTTCTTTGTCGATGAAGAAAAAGGGAGTCAAAAGGGGTAATTAATGTCACTTAGTTAGGAGATTTTATGTATTTAAAGTGACATTAGATTAATAAGTTACTTATCTATTATTAAAAGTGATGTTTAATCCTTAAGTGAAAGAAAAAGGGGAATACAGGTCATAATAGGTTTAGTCAAAATAGGGTTATATATGGGTTACATTTGATTTGGCCAAAAAATGGAAAGCTTTGGAAGGCATGTAGAAAGTATAAAAGGAATGGTAGAGCCTCACTTGGAGCCATTGTTTCGTTAGGGTTTAACAAAATCCTTCCACTATCTGTTTGGTTTCGGTGGTGCAATATCCACCCTAGCTAGACAAGAGGGGAATCCACCAAGTATTTCCATTGGAGCCTAGACAACAGGGGAATATGTCTTAGATTTCCATTGGAGATTCAACTTGGGATTTGGTTTTCAGTTGGAGATATATCGACTTATGAAAGAGACTAGTGAGGATATAAATGCTCAGGAGGTTTTCGTATTTTCAGAGTGATAGCTCCACGTTTTGAAAATATGTTGTGGCATCCTCACACGACAAGTAACAGGTGTCCCATGCAACCCCTCTTGTTTTCTATCCCTATCACGCAAGGTAATGTTGGTTTTTGAGTTTTGTCCCATAGGGACCTCTGCAAACTATAGTCCCAAAGACAAACACGGGTTGATCTACCCTAATGGAGGATGTATCCATGTGGTTACTCACCATAAGGGAAAATTACATCACTTTTAGGTTCATAGGATTGCATTTTGAGTATTTCCTTGATGTATTGAAGCTTCTATAGAAACCCTTATTTTTCATGTCAAGATCTACATTTTTATTGCTTGTTGTTAGTCATTTATTATAGCTACTACAATAGCCATTAGTCTGTGTATTAATGTTCAAACCATAATAAATATGTTGTGGTTATCTCTTCTATTTTTATGTGTAAGGGAATGCATGCAATATGTTTGAAAAATTGTCTATCTCTTAGTAAGAATCCATAACAACATTAAGGCAAATTGTTTGACAAAATCACATAAAAAGAAACAATATTTTGAGCAACAAACATAATATTCCCACTTAGTCTAATTGGGGACATTACAAATTCAACTAAATTATTACGTTGGTAGTGTCAGTTCAGGGAAAATGGCCACATGGATATTTCTGAATTGTGAAGATGAAAATAAAAAATACAAATTTAAAAATGATATATTAACAATAGATGTATAATTTAAAGAAAAAAAATGTGAAAAACAAATTAATTAACTTTATTATAAATATAAAAAATGAAGCAGAACAATGTGCTTACATATTCAAAAATCCACAATGGGAAATATCCCTTCAAGGACCATGAGAAATATAGTGAAAAAATGAGTGAGGATAAAAACACAATGTACTTACATATTCAAAAATCCACAATGTAAATATCCCTTCAAGGACCATGGGAAATATAGTGAAAAAACGAGTGAGGATGAAAACACAAAAGACAACCACTACTACATCAAGGTTTCCCCCATTGCTAGTTGGTACTCTATCCCCGCTACAAGATGATGGTCTTGCCCCACTAGGATATATATATATAATCATTATGCTAACAGGTGTTTACTCTCATACAGTAGAAAATTAATTTTCTTTAAATGCAATTTTGAAAATGGAAAATAAGATCGAAGATTTTGATAACATGCTTCATTATGTGTAGTACATGTAATGTCTAGATTTATTTCTTAGCCTTAATGTTCTTACTATTTTAAGCATTACTATTTTCACCACGTAATTAGAAAGGTAGTCAGTATGATTAAGATGTGAATGACCACCATCTCCCTTAGCTACATTATAACTAGTGGTTCCACTACTCTCATGGCATGAAAAGCATGATATCCTTGTGTTAACCATAATTGTAGGTGTCATTCACAATCTTGGGAAATGCAAACAACTATTAGACATGTGAAGAGTCTAGACATGCAAATAGTTATTTTCCCCACCTTGGTATAAATACTTAACTAAGAGGAATAGTTGTAGGAAAGAGGAAAAAAAATAAGACACTTTATTAAGGTAAGTATCATTATGCATCCAATGTTTCCATTTCCTTCATGGAAATTTTTCCATTTCCCCATTCTCAATTCATAGATAGATATATCTTGTTCAATTCAATTCAAAAAAGAGAACAAATTGAATTGGATATGGATGTATTCCCTCATTCAACATCATTTCAATTTATATTAGTGTTTAGGATCATATTTTATTGAATTGAATCCTTGTGCCACTTTAGATAAAAGTTGTATCATCAGTCATGAAAATTCAATTCGAATAGATATTCATAAGTGGACTTGTTCATTCAAAAGTTATTATCCACTACTTGAATATATGTTTTGCATTTTTTCATTATTGTATAGATATTCATAGGCGAACTTGTTCATTCAAAAGTGATTATCCACTACTTAAATATAAGTTTTACATTTTTTCATTATTGTAGTGATCATTCAAGTTGTTTTTGTTTCTATCAGGTTTGAGGACCTTTTTTATCTAGACTATGTTAGTGCCTACAAATGTATTACAATCTCCACTCACTATGCCTCAATGCCATTTTGTTATACGCCCACACTCATTCATACATAGATACATGTGTGTATACACACATATGGAGAACACCTTTCACTTTTCACATATGGTAATGTCCACATTTCGAATGTAACCTATCGATGCATTATGTGATTCCTTAATATATAAGCTCATTTACATGACTAATAATTTAAATATAAATGAAAAATATGAATCCACAACGTCGTCTTTATCAAAACAATAAATTATTTGGTATTTTCAACAATTAGCCCTCTTAATAAAATAAGATTCATGGAATGTTATATCCCACACTATGACATAACCGTTGATTTATCATCGATCCTTCGTGTCAAAGAATCCCTCGAATTCCCTGAAATTATTCAATAATTGATCGAGAGCTTCCTCGAATTCCCTGAAATTATTCAATATTTGATCCAGAGTAGAACTGTTCGTCTGGGAAATTTCCTCATGGCGATGAAGAACCTTTTAAAAATCACTCCAGGATGGTTCCATCGATGCCCATTGGAACCAAATGCTATAAAGTCTCCAACCTCCAGGGTTTCCCAAACCAGAACCGGAAATAACAGTGAAAAACAAGACACAACGAGAGGTTATCAAGCTAAAAAGAGAACACACAATGCCATAGCTAGAAATCAACGAACAAAAGACTAGAAAGAACCCTACTGCAATGTGACATAGTCATTATTGAATGTGCAATTCAACATAACCATTGATAAAAAATTTAATGCAACATAATTATTTTGACATAAGTAAACCAAGATTAATCCCATGATTTGACATAATTATTGAGGAATGTCACAATCGAAAAAATCCTTTGAAGAACATTGAAATTCGACATAATGCAACATAACCATTGAGGAACATCTCAATCCAACATGACCCTTGAGGAATGTCAAAATGTGACATAACCCTTCATGAACATCCTAATCCAACATAATCGTTGAGGAATGTCATATTTTGACATAACAATTGAGAAATGTATAAATTCCACATAAGTCAACAAGGATGAATGCCACAATGCAACATAACCATGAGGAATGTAGAAATTAAATGTAAATTAACTAAGACGAATGTCACAATGCAACATAATCATGAGGAATGTAGAAATTCCATGTAAGTCAACTAAGATGAATGTCACAATGCAACATAACCATTGAGGAATGTATAAATTCCACATAATTCAACCAATGTGGATGTAACAATGAACCATAACAAATGAGGAATGTAGAAATTCCACATAAGTCAACCAAGATGAATTCCACAATGCAACGTAACCGAGGAAGGTTTCAATACAACATAGCCCTTGAGTAATGTTGCAATATGACATAAACCTTGACAAATGTCACATTGCGATGTAACTCTTAATCACCTATTAATCAAATTCATAATGCAACATAACCATTATTGAATGTCGCAATGAAACATAACCTTCAATAAATGTCACAAAGCAACATAATCATTGTTCAATATCTGAATTCAACATAGCCATGAAGGAATGTTACAATGCAATATAAACATTGATAAATGTTTCAATGCAACATAACCATTAATGAATGTCATAATGTGAAATAACAATTGTGAATATAGAAACTCTGCATAGGTTAACCAAGATGAATGTCGTAATGTGACATAACTATATTATCTACCTTTGAGTATAGTAATATGAAATAATCATATGCTCAATCATGGTAAACTAAAGTCAACCATATTCAACCAAATACAACCGTTATAAAACATGGTTAAACATATCCAACCATTATCGACCATAGTTAATCATGGTCAACCATAGTAAAAACTATTCAACCATTGTCAAACATGGTCAACCATGATTAGCCATGGTAAAAAATGGTCAACCATAGTCAAATATTATTATCCATAGTCAAATTCATCCAACCATGATCATCAAAGTCAATCATGGTCACCCATAATCAACATTGGTCAACCAAAGTATAGTCAAACATGGTCACCCATAATCAACTTTGTTCAAGCATAGTCAAACATGGTCAACCATAGTCAGGCATGGTCATGCATAGACAAACTATAGTCAACCATGGTCGACTATTTTGTTCCTTGGTCACCCATGTCAAACCATAGTTAACTATGGTTAAACATGGTCAAACCATGGTCAAATATTGTTAAACATGGTCAACAATGATTCATCATGGTCAACCATAGTTAACCATAGTTAAATATCATATATATTTTATTATAATTGATATTGATATTTTAATTCAAAAATCTGATAATTCTCCCCACAGATGTCGATCGTTAACTAGAAAAAACCCATAATTAATGGTCGTTGGCATAGATCAGTGGACAACATTTTCCACCTTTTTTAACCAATGGCATTGATCGACATATATCAACCACCTTTAATAGTTAAAATTGGGCATTTTATAATTCCCAAAATGTTTTGTGGGTTTAAAGAATCTCTCATCTTTGTGAAACTAAGAGGGTTGAAGATGAAAATCACTTTCTCTTAGAATGCCTTGTGCATTTGCAAATTAGATCACAATTTTTAAATGTTTGTCACAATACCAATCTTCCTAACCGTCTAACTCATAAAAAGAATGTTGATATTGGGACACTTCTCTTAATGCTTTTCAAACACAAAAATAAAATTCTAAAGAAATCCAAGTAATTTCTTACATTTCTTAAGGTTTGATAGATCAATTATGGTCTCAATGGACGCTAATCATCATCATCATTATCATCATCATTATTAATTAAAGAATGATTAATTGAACTCAATTTAAAATTACTTTTGAATTTACATCACCAAGTCCATTATTTATATGTCATAAGTTTAAAAAATCCCTTAAATATCACATAAGTTATTATAGTGTTCAAGTCAATTGATGACACACACAACACCAATTGAGATCAACTAATAATTGATGACCACTTTGTCTTTGTATCCATTCTCTCCAATTATTTCTACTTGCTTATCTATCACATATATGTTTATATTATCATACCATTGCATTAATCTAATATAGAATGTGAAGTGTATCATTAAATAAATAGACAAAATCGAGATCCACTTTAAATAGAGATCATGTTTTGTATGTGAGTAAGGAATTTGTCTGGCATGTTTATCTCAAAAATAGTTGAAGAGAAAAAGGTAGAAAATGGTGCCAATTAGTGTATATTATGAGGATATATGACAAGTTGGTCTGCTAGGACGGAAGATGGAGAAGGCACAATAATCTCTCCAATTGAGCACTAAAAACATGCATGATTAAACAATTAAAAAAGTTGCATGTCATGAATCAATTCAATCAATAAATATGAACATGCTATACAATAACATTGATTTATTGATTCCCTTGCAATTGCATTGTGTTGCAAGTGTGGCCCCTTATCTATAACGGGGTCAATCACCTACAAACAAACCATTAATTTTTTTTTTTAATAATTTATTTTTTGAGGAAAAATTGATTTGATTAACAAATCAAGAATTCAACTCACTACTTACTTGCATGATGGTAGTTGGGATCATTGACCACATGGATAGTCTGGCATGGTGGTGATTTATTAATTGGTGTGGATATTCCACTGAAATAGTTCATCACAAAAAAAAATTATATTATTATGAAAGTATTTTATTATCAAGTTTATTTCCTTAGATCTCAAATTTATTATCTCTGGCCTATCACTCAAATTAATGAAATAACTGAAATACAAAAATGGAAGATTAAGCCAATGAACATACCATCCACATAAATGAACACAAGATGTATCCTGGGAAATAAAATATGAGAGAAAACTCAGCTAGAAGGTGAGGCCTATGCTCTATTATCTTTTCTTCAGTTACAAAGTGCATGTGCAAAGAACTAACCATGGAGTTTTCTTTGACATTGTGGCTTGAATGAGTACTACAAAATATTTTTCCTCCTTTTTTATGCTATAAAATATCACTCCTAGATTCTCTACTCAACTATGGAACAAGTACAGTACTAAACAATGGAACCACCTCTCCTCCTAGTGGCCTAGTATTTATCATAGCCTGATAGTTGTCTGGGGTTAGGATTTTTTTATGCCTTAAACATTAATTAGTGATATGTTTTTGAACCTTCTAGAATATTCTTGGAAGTCGCATGTGACTAGCCCTACATGTGTTAGTAATGGAGGTTGATGTTGCATCTACTGGGTACCAGGTTGGCCAACAAGGGAGGTCAACTTCTGGAAATCATAACATTCACATAGAATCTCCAATTCAAGTTATGTATACACCATTGGAAAGGTCTTAGTGTCTATAATTTCTTTGAGGGGATGGTAGCTATGCTAGAAAATTTTTGACCCCCCCAAAAGTTTCCTTTCATGTGTCAAAATGCCTCTGGAAGGTTTCAGACCCCAAATCTCCAATTTGAGACCTATTATTAAAATGAACCCTGCAAAAAATCCAATCTAGATGAGACAAAGATAAAACTAACAGCCACAAGTTTAAAAATGATATATTAGAAACCTTTTCCTTAGGTATTGATGTTACTAATACTATTGGTGGTGATACTGATACCTCCAAAGGATCTGGTACTAGATACACAACTAGATATAGGTATGAATATGAAGCCCCCAAGAAGTTATAATACATTGAGAGGATCTCCACCTTGCCTGCATTCACAGACCGGACCATGCAACACTAACCACAAACAGATGGAATAATGATTACGTACATAAATGACCTATTGATGTGATCTCTAGCTACTTACTAATTCTTTTGTCATAGATATATACTTTCAGGAAAAAATATTGTGAACAAAATTATTTTACTAATTATAAATCCAAAAAATGAAACATCCCAATGTACTTACTCATTCATTGAAAAGTCCAAAATAAAAAATATTCCTTGAAGGACTGTGACAAATCTAGTGACAAAATAAAGCCATCATCTATGCCAATTATAACAATGTTCCATGTATTTGTGGAAATAATTTCCCTAAAGGTGAGAATTATGTCCTAAGTCCTCATAACAAACATAACTATTTAACACTAAAATGTTCATAAAAAACATAACTAACATAACTCTTTGACATTAATATGACCAAATTTATATATGAAAAATATAAATTAAAAAGATCAAATTATATATAAGAGTTCTTGTTAAACATGTGTTAGTTATATACAACATGAATGGGCCTAATGGTTAAAAACATGTGTTTCCCCCTTAGAGGTCACAAGTTCAAATCCATAGGGAGGTAGGGTCTGTACACCTTTGTATACTTTACCAGTCAGATCCATGGATGAAGGAGTCTCATACACCAATTTGATGTCTGACTTGGCTGTGACCTTAAAAAATTAGATTATATCTATATATATA
>JASDQU010296950.1:3507-14070 GCA_032191745.1 Picea mariana | reverse complement strand
TATACTTTAAATTAAAATTGAAATTGTATTTATTTTACTTACTTAATATTTTATTTTTTAAGTGAGAGGTGTTACTCCAAATTTATTAAAATTGAAATTGTATTTGTTTTACTTACTTAATATTTTATTTTTTAAGTGAGAGGTGTTACTCCAAATTGAGTGTAGAAGAAATTTTATATATATATATTTGTTTTACTTACTTAATATTTTATTTTTTAAGTGAGAGGTGTTGCTTCAAATTGAGTATATTGAGTATAGAAGGAATTACATATCTACTCTATATTAAAAGATAATTATAATATAAAAAATATTTTTAATATTTTATATTAAAATTGATAACTTTTTTTTAAACTTTAATTTTATTTTTCTTTAATTTTTCATTAAAAAAAATCATTTTTTTAATAATATAAATACATATTTATATTAATTATATAAATATTTTATTAATTATTTAAATATCAATGGTTCAATTTATAAATTTTCACCCTTTAACGGGGTAGGAAAACTTTTAAAAGTTAAATTAGAATGCATTATATTTTATAAGGCCTGTGATTTTAAAAGTTAATTTAGAATGCATTATATTTTATAAGGCCTGTGATTTAATTGACAATTGTCCTCTATGTGGACATGGGAACCTCTAGTAAAATATTGAAAGGGATGAAGGTGTGGTGGAACATTCCATTGACATACAAAAGAGGAAGAAAAGTTTGAGCGGAGCTTGAATGTCATTGTTAGGGAGTAAGTCGTATTCGTTTTCTATTGACAATAAAGAACCCATCTCAAATATTTGTAAAAGTGTTACACATTGCCATCATACACAACTAGTAGAATTTTAGCTTTTGCAAAGTTTGGGCATAACCTATTATGCTTTGGTAAACAAGTGACGTGAACATTTAATTTCAAGATGGCCATGTTAACAGATCGCTTGATAAAATTATTACCATGAAAATAAATTTCCATGAATATTCACATGTGTGTTTCCTGAAAATAAATTTCCATGAATATTCACATGTGTGTTTCCTTAGTTTATATGTTGGTTTTCCATGGGATTTCAACAATCTAATTTATATAGAGATTGTATATATATAAAAAGAGAAGGTAGACATAGGTTCCATTTAAAATGGCACGGGATTATATATAAAGAGGAGGTAAACATAGGTTCCATTTAAAATGGTATGGGTGTTAACAATACATAAACTACAATATATGATATTAATAAAAATTACAATAGATATTTGTGGTATTGATTTTCATTGTATTATTAAGAGTTCTATTTTTAAAAGATCTTCACATTTTCAAAGCATTTATCTTTGAAAGGTACATAAGAATGAAAGAAAATGCTCATGTCAAACAAAGGACGTAAGTAGAGGCTTTACTCCATAGCAAACCTGTGCCATCATATCTCATTTGAGAGTTTAGAAATGTCCCAACTCTTAGAGTTGATAGTCCACCCACCCATCATTAGGGGATCTAGGTATTTTATTGATACTTTAAGAGCATTTCAAAAGATTTAGGAAGAAGATATTCACTACATTTAATAAGTTAACATAAAAATATGCATACAAGCGCTAGCATGTTTTGAGAAAAAATAGAAACCAAAGGAAAGTTTGTCGTAAAACTAAGGATGTAAGAAATCCTCATAGTCGGTTTTTTTCCCTTTCTTCTTCTTGACCTCAATCCACCCTCATGAAGGTAGTTCCACAAGGACTATCTATAATTCAAATGTCGATTTTCCACAATTCATTGAAGCTACATGCTCCTTATTGGAGTCATGGGTTTTAGATTCATGAGGTCTCTTCATTCCTCTTGATGTTGTTGATGTTTTGCAGCATCGAGCATATATTCTCACATTTGCTTTGGTGTCGAGCATGTGAGAATCTTTGTTGGTTCTCACATTGCATCTTTGTTTTGGTGAAAACCCCTTTGGATTGGTGTTGGGGTTTGTGTTGGGGCTTCACACCCACATGGAGGAATAAACAATTCTAATTTAATGATGAGTTTAGAAAGGGTTCCTAAACTCACTCATTAGACTCCTACAAAAGGAGAGGTAATGTGAGGAGACACTAGGAGGTTTTATTGAGACATTATGGAGTTGGAATAAGTGAGTGAGTACTTGTGCTAAGGAGATTGGGTGGAAATTTCAGCAAGGAATTTCTACACTTTGGCAAATCTAGCCTAGTGTTTCTGGACTTTTTGTTTTTCTAGTTTTCATCCAAGAGAGAGACCGCATGTATGAGGAAGAATCAGTCTGCACATGTGAACATGTCCTACAGCCACATGTGTGGGAGAAAATAGATTTGTACAGCCACATGCGTGGGAGAAAAGAAATTTGTACAGCTGCAACGAGGGAGAAAATAGGTCGCACGTGTGGATCGTATAGGTAGGGCGCATGTGTGATTTTTTTTGGGTATGTTGCAGGTCCATACAACTGACATCAGCAGGATGCAAGAAAATTTGTAAGTTGGGAATTTTTCGATAAATTCACTGAATTTATAATTTTTGAGAAGATTAGATTTTGTCCTCAGACTTGCTAATTTGGTGATTTGCTAAGGGGTTGTTTTTGCCCTCAGAAATTCTAAATACAAAAAGTTTACAAAATAGAAATATATGTCTCTTGTGCATGGATGGTTTCTCTTTGATATTTATGTTTCCGTTGTAATTTTCTGTCATAATTTCAGTCTAAAATTATTCAGTGATAATAGCCCTAGTGTTTATTGTTCGAAGTCACTTAGAAGTAATTTTCAGATCTAAAATTAGATGCTTAAAAATTGACATGGTATCACAGTTGAGGATTTGAAGAGAGAGAAGGACCATCTCTTGAGACACARGTTGCTACAGATTTTTGCTTTTGTTTTGGGYRGGTCACAATGGTGAATACTCTTAAAATTGAGGACAAGTTGGAAGGAGCAACAAATTTTTGGKCTTGGAAGGCCAAGATTCTTCTTCTCTTGGATGAGAATGATCTCAAAGACTATGTTGAGATGGTGGTTCCAAGTCTTAATTATATGCAGGAATTGGCAAGTCATAAGAAGAAGGAAGTGAAGGCCAAGCAGGTGTTGTTGGATTCCATGAAGGATCAACTTATTCATCACATTTTTGAGAAGAATACAACCAAGGAGATGTATGAGGCTTTGGTGGGCTTATACCAAAGTAGGAATTCGAACTAGAAGTTGATTTTGAGGCACCAACTCTGATCTATTGAGATGTCCAAATCAGATACAATTGCTAGCTACCTCATGAGGATCACTCAAATTCATGATCAACTTGCAGCCATTGATGAGGCAGTTGATGACACCGAGTTGGTGAATGGATTTCCCAGGTCTTAGGAACCATTTGTGCAAGGTGTTAGCACTGGAAGTCACCTCTGGATTGCAGTAGAGATAAGCCCGATACCCATCAGTGTTTGGGGTGGATGTTGGTTTAAATGTGGATGGTTAATGACCAAAACTCAACAACATGAAATATTTTCAACACAAAACTAGATGGGAAATGTACAGGGAAGTGAGAGCCACATTAACTTTAGTCAGTAAATTGAGTTAAAGCAAGAGCAGAGGGAAGACTTAGGAGAAAGGGTGAAGGAGATTGCTCTGGGCATCAAGCCTTCCAACAGCTCATAGAAGAGAACCCAAGATCAAGAGCATTCTTGAGCTCAAATTCAGACACCGAAATATGTCTACAAGAGACACAGTTACAGCTATAGCATGATCAAACCTCCATCATCCTGCAACTACAACAACTCGACTAGATCCTCCATGCCCGAGCCATTCAATGTGAGAAGGAAACAGATACACACNCATTACAGCAACATAACGATCCTCGACTGGATCCTCCATGCCCGAGTGTTTTAAACATCTTTTACAGACAAAATGAAAAGAGGGAAGTTGACTTCTATTAACATGAAAGTCTCAATTCGATTGCATAACCAGAGAACAGCTCTGGCAGAAAAAAATTACAGATTGGGAGCTCTTCTCAACCAAAGACCGTTTATAAAATGACAGAACTCTATACTTATACTCAAAAAATTTGTTCCTGCAGCAGAGGTGTGCCCGGGTCTTCGCATTAAAGGCTTTACGTATGTATGAGCCATGTCAGACTGTGCATGCAGCTCCCCGTCAGAAGCGAGCTCTGTCAGATGCAATCATGCTTCAGAAAGGACTTGCAGATGAGATGACTTACTAACAATCCTTTCTAGTTTTTCCATTTATGGTGGAAACGATGTTCAACCGCCACCACCAACCTCAATAATTGCTTCATCGGGATTGAGGAAGACCCAAGTCAACACTGCACCTGTGAAATTTGGTGGCCTTTGCACTATGTCATCTGGAGCTGAGTTAGATACTTGCATGGATGGCTAGGAAGTCGTGGATGTGGACGAAGATCTGGTAGGACGATGAGCGCAAATGGCAGGATATTGGGTGTGCGATGGTCAGGTGGAGGAGATATGGAGGCTAGGAAGAAGCAGTGGGGGCAACAAAAGCGAGAACTGAAAAGGTGATGTGGAGCGAAGTGGTACAGGTGGTGGGAGATGAGAAGGGAGATGTGATAGGCAAGACGGTGAGTGGAGGATAGGTGTGAGGGGGAAAAAGTTATAGGGGAGCAGAAGATGTGATGGACAGAGGAGAGAGATGGAGTGGGGGACATGTGCCGGCAGGATGGTTGTGGGGCGGCCACTTGTCAACCCGGGATAGGGAATAATATGCACATGCGCATATCAGTGCTGCGAAAAGTGGTTTCATTCTTCCTTGCTTTTGGACCCGATGTGTGTCTTCGGCTGACACGTAGTGCCTCCATAAAAACAATGGTTTCTTCCCATCCTTCTCTATATTTTTTAACGACCGCACATGTTGAGGCCCCGATATGATCAACGACCGTCGATCTAGAGAACGTGGATCTTAGCCACCCCGATTTGCACACTTCTTAGCACAACTCGCCAAACAGTCACATCGACCCCTATGGACTTAGGATAAGTGCCATTTAGTGGGTTTTTAACCCCATTCTTCACATTTTCCATCCAAGGGACAAACCTAGTCGAGAAAACACCCCATACCATAATATGTGATGACATTAGGCTCCATGGGGGATAGAGTCCTCCCTACAAGTCTCTAAGATCTCCTTTTGCAGTTCCAGTCGCCTTCTGTTGGGCTATGGAGTCAAGCTCAAAACACCCTGCTGAGGAATATATGCCAAAAAATAAAATGAAAACAAACCTACAAGTGCTCCAAGGAGCTTATTTATGTACAATCCTAAACTAATCAAACTTTACATGGTGCTAGGTGAAAGCAAATTTCCACCATAGCCATTCAAGTAACTTCCTAAATGGAAGCACTCTTAATCCGTCAGTATTTGGTAACAGATGATGCAATCATGATAGTAGAATGGTTACAACCTTAATCTTTTCTCCAAGGGCTGAAGTTGATATAAAATAGGGAAGCTCCAAGGCATGAAGGAAATGCCACTCCATGTACTCATTGACGGGCTCATAGAATGAGTGGAAAATTTTGTGAAATTTGTAGCAGAAAGCCTTCTCTTCTCCACAGTTGCTCATACATGGTTGAATATCACTAGTAGGCCTAGGTGGATGAGAAGTTGATACAAGTTGATTGTCCTTAGAATATGGTTGATCATTGACAGGCTCTAGACAGGATATAAACTGCCCCTTCTGTTGCTCCTATGTTTCTTCTTCTTGGCTCTCCCAAGGGTCAGATTCACAATCATCATAAACATGAACCATGGGAAAGCTCTACTCTTGATCATGCTCCTCAGTGTCTTCTGTATGCCCAGGAGGGATGATTTCCTCATGATAATCTCTTTTAAGCAAAAGAGGATAAGGCTTTGCTATTTGATCTTGGATATCCTGCATATTCAGCTCAGAATCTAATTCATAGCTATCATATACATGCTGACTGCTCCTCTGGTCAGCAAATTGTGATGTAGGGCCTTGCTTCTCTTCTTCTGAATAATCATCAAAGCTATGGATAGCAGAAACATCAGGAGCATAATTCAAGGCCTCTACAGCTATGAAATCTTCAACATCATCCTCAGTAGAGCTGCCAAGAACATCCTCCTCAAGGGCTGGAAAATCCCCTGCCCTTTCTTCAGACTCCAACCTTTATAGTTTGGCAGAGAGAGATTTTACAAGATCTATCAACTCACTCAGAGCATATCCTTCCTTATCGCAACCTTCATCCTCATAGCTTTCCTCTGATGCAAACGAACAAGGATGAGAAAAAATTGTTTCTGATCCAAGTCATCCGGCTCATCCTCACAGCCTGCATAAGAAACATCTCTATCTTGAATACAGTCATTGTATCTGTTAGAACTAGGATCCACCTTCTGATTGCAAGGAAGGTAAGCCCAATACCCATCAAATGATATGTGAAAGTATGAGTTTTTTTTGAAAGGTCGAATGGAAAAACTCGAAATGATAATATCCTCACTCAGAAACAGGGCTAACATGTAATAGCACATAAGGTCTTGACTAATTTCAACTAGTAGTTTGGGAGTAAATGTGGATAGAAAGAAGACTTGAATGAGAGGAGTGTAAGAGCTACTACAAACATCAAGTCCACAAAATCCTAAGGAATAAAGTTTCTTAAAACAAGATCTTCTTGAAATTAGAAACTAAGGAGCTAAATAAACACCATGACAATAAAACGATCAATCATCCATCATATCATTACCACAGTCATCCATATGAAGCATTCAAATATGAACATTTATCATTAGAAGCAAATGGTCTAAAATAGGAGCTAATTTCTATTAGTCAAAAAGTCTTAAGTCCAGTACATACTAGATCATAGTCACTTTATCAAAAATATTATAGTTTCTTGGGAGCCTTGCTCTACCATCCGAACCCATTAAAGCAATTTATATATCTATTTATAAAAAGAAAGGGAGGCAACAGCTGGAGGTATGAGCTGGCCTCTTTTCCTTAAAAATCTCAAAATATTTATTTATTCTAACAACTAAGGTAACAACCTATGCTATAAAACAAGGAAGTGTTGGTGACTAAACCCAATCATGCTTCTAACTGCTTTGATCCTCTTTTGTTGCTCAACTCCTGTTTTTTCATGTGTCCCTTTGGATCTTATAGTTGTCATTTGCATGCCAACTGCTAATTTTTCCATTTATTCCATCATTAACTTATCCAAAATTGTTGGCTTAGTCTTCCTAGATCCCTGGTGTTTGCTAGCTACTCCCCTAGGTAGCAACTCTGTGTAATGCCCCCTGAAATGGAACAAGGAGAGAAGGTAGCACCACTATGATGCATATCTGTGCCAACATTTGTCCTCTGTTGCAATATTGAGTAGCGCCTGTGTGTGAACCTTCTCTCTGTAAAATATTACGCAGTGCCTGTGGGTAGCACCTATATGCCAATTCTACATTCTGTAAAATATTACGCAGCACCACCTACGCTGCATATGCATAAGGGTTTGGGTAGTTATGCCAAAAATGTAGTGTCTTTGACTCCTTAACATGTGCAGAGTTGTTTGTGTCCTTCCATGATGACAAAATCATTTTATTTAGGTGCCTTTACCACTGAGTGAATCTAGCACTTAGCAAAAAATTCAAAATTGATATAGCTAAACACATAGAAGCCTATATAAGTGGCAAAATTGGTATGTGCATATCAGTTAACCTTCCCAAGAAGGAACAACTCTTCAAAAATGGGGTTTACCACTACCAGCTACTTTGTCATTTTAACACTTAGCCTCACACTCTTTTTGGTGGAAAGAGTATCTCCAATTAACTCAGTAGGCGTCTTCTTCTTAACCCTGGTAAGATTCTTCAGTATAGTTGTGCTCTCCTTAGCTATTGGTTTGTCATCTTCAATGGCATCCTCAACCAACACCTATAAATTATTTTGGGTTGCCTCATCTTGGAAATGCTTCAGTTATGCCTTTAGCTTCCTGTTCTGAGCCTGGAAACCCTTGTTTTGCCTGTAGAGGTTATGGAGTTGCCTATGAAGGGGTTGAACCCTTCCTGCTACAAATTTTGCTAAGTCAAGAGTATCACTATAGCCCTCTATAAGCTTTGTCATATTGTCTCTCTCAGATATGGTTTCCCTTTTCAATTGGGCCACTTCCTTTCTTGATTCCTTAAGTTGTCTTATGAGTCTCTTGAAGTTATGATCACCAAGGGGGTTGGGAACATGCGCAATCTCGGGAGGATTCTTCTCATCCTTTTCTTCCATCTCTACCAAAGTTTCCTTGCATGTTTCATCTGCCTTCTCAAAACCTTTTCCTTTATGCTTCTTCTCTTGCACAGTAGCCTTTTATTTATTCTTCATAGGTTTTTTACAATCCTTCATTGGAATTTCATCTTTCCTCTCTAAAGGTCTTTTGGTACCTTTACCCATGATTTTCTATACAGGGGTTTCTTGATTCTCTTCTACATATTTTTCAATGCCTTTCCCTTTCTTCTTATGTATAGGGGTTTCTGGTAAAGGTTGTCCTTTGAAATCCCCCTTAGGTATTGATGACCTAGTGAAAGATCTTTTACACTTGATTTCAACTGCTGGAGGAGGAGAGGGAAAGAGAAGCTTCTTCCCTCTTTTAGATGTCACCTTGGTAGAAGATGGAACTTCTTCTAACCCTAGTGGAGGTGGTGGTGAGAAATATCTATGTGGAGAAAGACAGAATTCCTCCTCAGCTTCCCTGACCTGCTTATTGTCTTTGAAATAGGGGCTCTTCCCTTTCTATTCGTGTTGATCCCTACTTTGGTACTAGTAGGTGATGAAGAGCCTACAATCTGTGATTGGGGGCAAGTGTTGGGTCCATATTGAAGTGAGAAGTAACCAAAAAAATCTCCCAGGAGATCTCTTTCTTTCCCAACTCTTCAGAGACAAGCATCCTGATAAGTCTAGAGTGGAAAAGACTAGAGTCCACATCCTTAGATTTGGCTTGCACCCTATCTGTCATTTTACCTATACTTCTCAGCAGGTAATATGGAACATTCATCTTAACCTTACCAGTAAAATGCAACAACAACCTTATGTGGTAATGATACAGGGTGTTAAATCTCCCTTCACAACTAAAATAGCTTTGTATGATTTTCAACATTATGTCAAACTGGTCAATCAATTGATTCCTTGGCACACTCTTAGATAAATCATTGGCTTGGTATTCAGGCTTGAAGAGATCTTTAACGAAGGGTGAACTCGATACCATGGCCTTGAACCAATTTTCACTTGAAATGGGGATCCTTGTTGCAGTTGAGATGGAGGCGTCAGTTACCTCAAATTCCAAATATCCAACTCTGGTTTTCTTGCCATCAAAATTTAGTGCAAATTATTTTGCTATTTATGGGTGGCCTCTCTGCATGTTCTGGCAGAAAGAGAGGCATCCTTCTCTTCAAAACATTTCCCTTGTCATGGATTCTATGTCAAAAAGGAACATGTCCACAGGTTCTGTTCGAACTATCTTGCCACCTTTGTGTGCTTTCTTCAACTGAGGGGTTTCCATGACTCAAAAAGAGGGTTCTTAAGAGGATGTAAGGGATTTTATTGACCATAAAACTTCAATTCAAGTTTCAAATGCACAAGGATGGCCTTCCAAATTAATAGTGCTTAGAAAATGAGCTTGGCTATGAGAAATGTACCTTTAGGCTTATACAGGTTTTCAGAGTGTAGACTGTGAGGAGGTAATCCTGAAATGACTCTTCGTACAAGATGAAAAGAAGAAAATAATAATCAGAGAGGTTTGAGCAAGGCCTCTGTGTAGCACAATGCATACACAGAGGATAGGCTATTGTAGGCCTGTGACTTTCAAAGGCTATGACAAACAACAATAATCAGACTATGGATACGAGCGATGATGTTTACAGGTATGCAAATATGGCTCCCTTACTACCCTGCAAGCTTAACAAACCGAAACCCGAGCACAAATATCCTATGAAAATTAATATGTGAAGGAGGTTGCACAGGATACCTGTGAAGTCGACATCTGTTGAGCTCCTCAATGCAATATTAGGATGAGATTAGGGAAACTTCGGCCCTGAAATCTCTCACAACATCGGATTTAGTTGACATGCAATCTTCTGATCTGAACTGGAAAACTTACGCACTGCATTACTGCTGAACTTTTCAAATTTAGAAACCATTACCAAGAATCATAAATGCAAGATCTTTTGAAATCATTTCAACTGACTTCTGGCACTGAAAACAAGGGTTATGGTATCAGTCGTGGCAATCATGACTTGGAGTGGATGAATGATAAATGTGGCAGGTGCTACGGAACTGCCTGCTGAGTGGGCAGTGCTTTCCAAATCAAAAAATGATTGAACAAGTGAGTGGGGATGATGAGGTATGCATGTGAGGTCATGAGTGAGGAGAGAAGTCTGTCACATCAGCCTGGTCATGGGAGGTATCAACCTAGGGATGAATCACGAGAGGGGACATAAAGAATAGACCATGAGCTTAAAAGGGTTTAAGGACCAAAAATTGAAATGTGGATCACCACATGAGATATGACTCAAAGGTTTAGTCATCCTAAGGGGTCTTATCATAAATAAAATTTAAGGGATGAGAAAATTATTTTAAAAAGAAAATAAGAATGTAAGGTT
>JASDQU010296948.1:0-14220 GCA_032191745.1 Picea mariana | reverse complement strand
TTCTTTTGAAATTTGAACATCAGTAAGATGTTTTTGCACAAAATTGTGAATTAATGTGCTTGTTGTCCAGGAATTATCAAAGGAAGATGACGAAGATCAAGACTTCTGAAATGGATGAATAAGAAAGGCATGACATGTGTTTTGAGAAAGAACACCGAGGACGATGTTCCTTTAAGGGGGAGGGAATTGTAACACCTTGTTTCCCCCAAATTTGTTATTAATGCTAATATAGGAATTACCATGCTAAAGCATGATGAAAATGCGAATGTATGATGTAAATGGACCTTGAAGAAAAGGTCAATGAATGTGAATGACATTTTGAATTTATTGTAGGACTGCTGAGAGGGGATGTGTAGAAAAGAGACCATGATGGTGGTGGAAGGCACCTGAAAAGGTGGCGTTAACTTCCACCAAGAATTAATATAGTATTTGGACTCCACTGGCCCGGAGAACCAAAAGCGGCTCGTTGGACCCAAATTTAATGTCTCACAGGCTGGTAGGCAGACGGCTTGATGAGGGATGGGATGGTGAACCGCCCATCCGTAGAGCCGTCAGGCCTTATCGACGCGAGGGTAATCGTGCCACACACAACCTCGCAAGAGGATAAGGCGTATGGCAGAAGCGATTGGAAGAGGGGGAGACGCGAGGGGAACTCTGGCATTACGCAGGGTGAGTGATAGTAGAGAGGAAGGATTGCAACCTTCGCTCCTGGTCACTGGCAGACAGAGAGATGCAGTCTCAACAACATCGTGGTCTCAACTTGGGGGTGGCTAGTGGTAAATCCGTCGGGAGTCGCTACGCCTACGGTTGGGTGGAAACGAGCACCCCTCTCAGCAGTTGCACATACTTCTTGTGTTACTTTTGATAAGTGTTTTACATATTGCGTCTTGAAATTCATATACTGATATATATGCTCGTAGAACTGTGAAATTATGAATGATTATAGTATAAGAATGTCTGTGTAGTGTTTTGATAAGAAATAATAGATATATGCTTATAATAGAAAGGCCCTGTGTGGCTTATTTTGATAAATGAATTTAGTTATGCATGAGTTGAACCAATTCAGACTTCCAGTCCATCCTCGGGAGTTTGTTTCCCTTTATCTGTTTCCAGGAAGGTCCTGGAATAGGACTCTTCACAGAGATTCCCTTCTTGGAAAGGTTTTCCAAGAGCCTGGAAAAAGCACTTGAATGGGTAGGTCTTAATAACCCTGTACGAGGAGGAATGACCCTCTTAAGGTTCCGAGGTAGCAGCGTAGGGATGAGTAACAAATCGACGAATGAGATCTCGTCAGATGACTTGTAGCCATTCACGACTGTTAGATTGACGAAAGTAACAAGGGTGTTCCATACCTTGCCCCTTTTTCCCTCTATCTTTGTGAACAACAAGGAAATCGGGATCGTAGATCCCCATGGTCCATGAGAACATCCGGACCGCTGATTTTTCCACGTCCATAAAGTTGTGGAAGAGTGCGCAAGGTGGGAAACTCTGAGCCATTGGATCTCATTCAGAAATCTCGTCAGTCGTTGGATCGAGTTAAGATGCTTGGAGTTTAGTCTCTGGATTGTGCGTAGGAAGAATGGATCTAGACCGTTAGATCTTGGTCTATTTACCCATCATCCAACAGATCGGATAGGAGGTGCACGGGGTTTAACCCTTCTCACGCCAGGCAGAAGTCCCGACCTTTATCGAGATATCGACGTTCATGAAATCAGGAGTCACGAGAATAGAAGATCGGGAATTTTCATGGTAAAAGTCCCGAGAAGGATCTGGGCCGTCCATCTGAGAGAGGACGCGTGTCATGCGATCGTCCCTTCTAGAGATCCGGGAACTAGACATTGGGATATTGACATTCAGGAAATCGGAGTTTCTGAGGTCGTGAAAGTCGGGACATCAGAAGTCGCGAAATCCCGAGAGTTAATCGGGGTCGTCCATCAGAGGAGGATGCGCGGCAGCAATCAGATCTGTCGGGGAAAGTCCCGACAGGAAGTCGTCTATCGGAATTTGGGTCATCGGGATATTGGGAATCCCGGTGACAAGGTGTTTATGAAATTCTGAATCGCGAAGTCCGAAACCCCGATGAGGAGGAAAGCGCCATTGCGGGCCAGCTGTCAGCATGGCGGAGAATCAAGATTCGAGGGATCGACAGTCCCATGGGAAAATGTTTTTCGACATTTGAAACCCTGAACCCCGAGGGAGATCAGGGACTGTTGATCTAGTAGACAACCACGACCGTTGATCAAGCCATAGGCAGGCAGTAGTTGCTAGCTGTCAGCATAGCGGGGAGTCGGGATTCGAGGGATCGCGAATCCTGAGGATGATTGCATCTTGACATTGAATACCCTGAAACCCTGATAGGTGAGATGACCGCGGTCATGGGGATAGTGGTCATATGGGCCAGGAGCCTAGCCAGGGGAGCTAGTGCGTAAAGAGCACGTCGAGATTCGAGGAATCGTGGATCCTGGGGATAAGTGCATTTTGGCACTTGAAAGTCCGAAACTCCAATAGGAGGATATAAGGCTGCGGTCTTATGAGAGTGGTCATATAGAACAGCAGGCATAGCCAGGAGGGTCTAAGGCCAGAAGAGAGCTCGTCAAAGATTCGGGAGCTCCATGATCGAGAGTCTGGATTTTCATGACGATAAACCCCGATGAACGAAAGAGATTCTTTCGGAGGATCTCAGGGTCTGTAATGACCGTTAGATGTGGAAATAAGATGTTAACTTAAGCCAGGATGTGGTTATGCTTTAGGATAAGCGGTGAGTAGATTTGGAAGGTTAGAGTCCACCCGTCGAGATCTACGACTGAGGATGCATTCCAGAGCCCCCTTGCCATTCTGCCTTTAAGGGGGGGCGGTTCCGGAATCGCGCAACTCTCGAACGATTGAGATTAACTCATCATGATCAATGGCTCCCAGGTGGATTCCGGACCCCCCTTACCATTCTGCCTTTAATGTGGGGAGGGGGGGTCCGGAATAGTGTGGCGTGTGAAGTGGGGCCCCTCCCTGTCATGACGACCACTATGTCGCGTTTCCCTCTTGCCACCTATATGCCACCTAACTGCACAACGGGGCATTTCTCATTGTCTGTTCTCTACCTTGTTGAGGTTTGTTCCTATTGGCCATTTGCTGAACCCGTAGGGATTCATCCCCATTGGTCGCTCACTAGCCCTGTCGGGATTCGACGGTTGCAGAGTCGAATGTTTGGACATTACTGTAGCACCGAAGTGTGAAATACAAAAGACGCTGCATTCAAATTGAACCATGAACATAACCCACGATCACATGGGAATGGAGAAGGAGAGAGAAAGGGCTAGCTTACGCTAGGATTCCTTGGTTATTTAGGGGTTCGAGTCCGACAGAGGACTGGAAAAATTTGATTTAGGTAGCGGGTATGTTACAAAGTGGTATCAGGAGCATGGTTACAACACTTGGCATGCTTGGGCTCAGGCACGAGCCGTATTAGAAGATATTATTATCTGCGTTTCTCTTTAAGGAGAAGGACTGCAGAATGAAACTATAATTTGGAAATTTCTATAACCCCTTTGTTAAAATGGTAACTACTCTCATAGGAGTAGGGGTGCACAGATCATTATTAATGATAAAATCTGAGTGCAAATAACATAGGTGGAATAAATTGTGCTATGAATCTGCACGAGATAGGCAAGGGACATGAACTGAGTTGTTCTGTTTTAGTGTAATGATTACTACCTACTAAAATAGGTAGAGTCTCTTGCGATTAAGATGGCTGGTTAGGTAAGGATTAATACCCAAAGGAAGAACCCCTTCATGATTTGGGAAATCTGGTAAGGACTGGTAGGATCCTTAGAAATTCATGACCACTGTATTATTAAGAGACTAAACCTTGAGCATATAATTCCTCATGATTGAGAGGACTAGTGAAAGTATGTAGGGTCAGATTTACCTAACCTATAATGGTTAGAGTCGACAGTAAGGATAACCTGTTCGAGAAGTCCTTTGGGACTGTTGCTAATTCCCAAGAGTGACCCTTGTTGGTCATTTCCACGAAGAGAGGGTAACACCCGTATGAGTTAGGACTATGAGATTAGCCCTGTAAGTAACTTAAAAAAAATCTCAGAAGATATAGTAGGAGAAATCCTTCAGAAAATAATTTTGAATATTGGATGGTATCTAGAGTCAAGATCCATTCAGAAAGAACCGAAACGTTTCGGGTTGTTCGATCTCAGGAAGTAGCACACTGGTTAGTTGCGGGGAGATACCGGAATTTTGCAATTCCGGAGATCGAAGGATTCGAGGTTCTCCATAATAGAAGTCCTGAAGTCATGAAATACGAAATCGCGACAAAATCACAACCATTGGCTGGAGAGTCGTTGGTGACCGTTAGACCTAATTAATCAGCGAGGAAGATAAGGCTGATAACCTCTCATCACTCATAAGCTCAAGAGGAATAATATTGATTAGATTGGAATCAACGAGAGCCGTTGATCTAGATCTTGGAGGTTTCGTCTATGGGAAAATGGAAGCGTAGAAGTCCCAATGTCACGCCAGGTAAATCACCGATTTGATCAGGTTCATTGATTGCTAAAGAGATCTGGACCGTGGGAATCCAGATTGCCGGGTCCGCATAGATTAGAAGTTGGGAAACAGTGGAGCGTTGTCCATGGATTCACCGAAATACGGGATCCTGACGCGTGTCTGAGAATTGACCCCAGATTCCGATCGAAGGGTCATGTAGATGAAAGAGCCAAAAAACCTTAGCGTTGGTCTTTTGGGTTTTTGGATTTCGGGAGTCAGGGAAAACAAAATTCCTTGCAACGGGAATTCCGAAATCGCGAAATGCGAAGCGCCCTTTTTAAATTTGAATCATGGTCACCATCCGTGGTCACGTGAGGAGAGGGTGTAAGCCAGTATAATGAGTAGCACATGAGTTTAATGCATCGAGGAGCTTCCTATTAAGAATCCTGATACTCATACCAGTAAGGTATGAATGGTATATAAAACGTGCAAGTAATGCACATGTATGATGTAAGAGTATAAGTATACTAAAGGCCCAACATGATGGCCCTGATGAGTGAAACGTGAGGCAAGACTTACACTTGCCAAAATTGAATGAATACCATGGATGCATGGTTGACTCCATTCTGAAGAGTCATGAAGGATCTGTCTTGAAGGATAACTTAAAGGGAATGTACTCCATATCCCCAGGAAAAATCAAGTGCAATTAAATGAAAGAGTAAACGAGCAAGGATGCTCTGTTGTCATGATAAGAGGCAAATGTTTATGCCTTTACAGATCACAATGAGAAGGACTGTGAATGAATCCCGAGATGACTAATTTTAAAAATGGAAATGTATGTAGGCTATGAAATATAACTATGATAGCTACATGAAGGGTTAGGATTAGGAAAGTGGTTAAGTACATCATAGATGTAAGTTAGCAGAGATGCATGTTTATATTCCTTAAGGGAATGTTTGGTAGACCACTAAAAAGCTAACTCTAGGTTGAGGCCATCACAGTGGTTATGGATCTGCAACATGGAAATTGCATGCTGAAGGAGTTCCCGGTGGAGGAACTGTATAAGGTCTCTGTCAGAGGAACATGGTCATAACCCTGATAATTGTTGAAGGATTGGACAATGGGCTGCAAGGCCTGTCCATGTATAAGAATCATGTAAGTAATAGAAGACTAATAACCGAATAGTGACCATTCTAATAACCTAATGGAAGTGTGTAGGATGCACACGTTCTTGACCCATTATGAACAAAGAGTTGCTACTAAAGCATGTTGAAGTATCCTAAGAGTTACGATGGGCCTAAACCAGGGCTGCTCAGAAAAAGAGCAGTTGTGGAAACCAATTTGGTTGGTAAGAGGTCAGTAAACCCCTGAGTATGATTAACTGAATAAATGAGTACGTTTAATTGACACAGCTTGGTTGAAGCTGTGATTAAGGAAAGGCAGTGAGGCCTTAGAGATAACTTGACTGGGCTGAAAATCCCCAGGCGATGTAGAAAGAATTGGAAGAAGGGGAGATCCCTCAATTCTTTCTGTGTCTGTGCAACACGCTTTTAGGGGATGAGAAAGCTAGTACATTGATGAACAAGAATGCTTGACACCATAATAATGATAGTTGTAATGCTGTGAAAATGATTGAGAACTGTTGTGTTACACTCATGAAAAACATTAAGGATAACGTGATGAATTGCATACTGATATGCTAGACATGCCTAAAAACGTTTTTTATTAATTAAACACTATGATATTTACATTTCAATTTCATGACCATTAATATGCCTATGGTGTATGTCATGCATAGAAAGGAATAATATTGGAACTGATGAGGAATACATTTGCCAATAATGAACAACCTCAAGCAGAGGGTGACCATGGAAAGGCTGCGGTCGAAAGGTTGTTGAAGGGACTGTGGAAATCTCGCAAAAGTACTACTGTTAAGGTAGAGGACAGAGAAAGGGTGCAAGCATCCAAGAACAGGTATAAAGGTATTCGTGCCTATGTGGCACAGCGTATGAAGGTATTTGGTAAGAACCCCTTCCGAAATATTTATTATTGCATGCTATACCTAAAAATTGAAAGGGCAGTTGTATGCCTTGATACCCGAGTAGGGTACGATTTAGGGAGGATGACCTGAATAATGGAGGCACGAACCTCTGGTACTAAAAGACCAATTGTAACCTTCAGAAGAATTCATGAACTAATATGTCATGAACACATGGACCAATCAAGGAACAATTGGAAACAAAAGTGCTCATGGATAGCATGTTTGCTTGGAATTACTTCCAGGAAATGCATATTTGCATAAAAGACAAACGATGGATTTCTCATTGAGGAAGGGGGACCTTCCAACATTTTTACTCACAAGGTATAGGTGTTAGAGAAAATCCAATGTGGGTGGCCATGAGTGTTGGTACCCTGAATATTAATGAAAGCATAATGTGTGGGGGCATTCATGCGAAACTTTTAAGTTAATACGTACTAATTGGGGTCGTGATCGGCCTTTAGCAGGGAGCGTGAATCCTATTTAAGAATGAATGAAAAATGACTAAAACCATATGAGGAAGGGATAGGTTAAATCCCAACACCCCATGATCCAGGACCGGTCCTAAAGCGTGACGAACTTGAAATCAAGGCAAGAATGCATTGGGTATGAATGTGGCCGTGGATAGCGGCACATTTGTTAAAGCCCTTTGAAATGTTGAATTACGTTTGGAATATATATATATATATATATATATATATATATATATATATATATATATATATACATAGAGAATCTAACAATTTGTTTGACTGATTGAGGAATGAATTGCAGGAAACAGAGGGTCATGGATATGGCAGTAAGGTAAGCCCATCGGAAAGACCGATTGCCTGCTGGGCCAAACTGCAAGAATGGTATTTCCTTTCAAGGAAGTAATTTAATCATTAAAGTGTGCACAATTCTAATATTGTTATGATGATGTGGTAAAGGTGCAACAAAATGTATATGCATGGAAAATCTAACAAGTTGTTTGGACGATTGAAGTTGAAAGTGTAGGAAGCAAAGGGGTCTTGGATATGGTAGCATTGTAATCCCATAATGAAGTCCAATTGCCTGCTGAGCCAAACCATTATGTGGAGGAAAGTCCCATAATTATGAATTTGGTTCCTGCGCGGGAAAAAAAAAAAAAAAATCCCTTGGAAAGAAAGATGAAAATTATGATGACTCTTGTGAGCTATTGAATTGGAATTTTGCATCCTATGGGTACGTCAAGGAGGACGATGAGCATGGATAACAAAATTACCATGCGGATAGAAACCCATGAATTGCACAAATAAGTATTGTGCTAAGAATATGAAATTTCCTTTTCTTTTGAAATTTGAACATCAGTAAGATGTTTTTGCACAAAATTGTGAATTAATGTGCTTGTTGTCCAGGAATTATCAAAGGAAGATGACGAAGATCAAGACTTCTGAAATGGATGAATAAGAAAGGCATGACATGTGTTTTGAGAAAGAACACCGAGGACGGTGTTCCTTTAAGGGGGAGGGAATTGTAACACCCTATTTCCCCCAAATTTGTAATTAATCCTAATATAGGAATTACCATGCTAAAGCATGATGAAAATGTGAATGTATGATGTAAATGGACCTTGAGGAAAAGGTCAATGAATGTGAATGACATTTTGAATTTATTGTAGGACTGTTGAGAGGGGATGTGCAGAAAAGAGACCACGATGGCGGTGGAAGGCACCTGAAAAGGTGGCATTAACTTCCATCGAGAATTAATACCGTATTTAGACTCCACTAGCCTGAAGAACCAAAAGTGGCTCGTTGGCCCCAAATTTAATGTCTCATAGGCTAGTAGGTAGATGGCTTGATGAGGGATGGGATGGTGAACCGTCCATCCGTAGAGCCGTCAGGCCTGATCGGTGCGAGGGTAATCATGCCACACACAACTTCGCAAGAGGATAAGGCGTATGGAAGAAGTGATTGGAAGAGGGGGAGACAAGAGGGGAACTCTGGAATTACGCAGGGTGAGTGATA
Organism: Picea mariana; assembly: GCA_032191745.1. Taxonomy (NCBI): domain Eukaryota; kingdom Viridiplantae; phylum Streptophyta; class Pinopsida; order Pinales; family Pinaceae; genus Picea; species Picea mariana. Next base: position 5,703 of record JASDQU010296948.1, on the reverse strand, counting down.
GCAGAGAGGAAGGATTGCAACCTTCACTCCTCACCACTGGTAGATAGAGAGATGCAGTCTCAACAACATCGTGGTCTCAGCTCGGGGGTGGCTAGTGGTAAATCCGTCGGGAGTCGCTACACCTACGGTTGGGTGGAAATGAGCACCCCTCTCAACAGTTGCACATACTTCTGGTGTTACTTCTGATAAGTGTTTTACATATTGCATCTTGAAATTCATATACTGATATATATGCTCGTAGAACTGTGAAATTATGAATGATTACAGTATAAGAATGTCTGTGCAGTGCTTTGATAAGAAATAATAGATATATGCTTATAATAGAAAGGCCCCACGTGGCTTATGTTGATAAATGAATTTAGTTATGCATGAGTTGAACTAAGTTAGACTTTCAGTCCATCCTCAGGAGTTTGTTTCCCTTTATCTGTTTCCAGGAAGGTCTTGGAATAAGACTCTTCACAAAGATTCCCTTCTTGGAAAGGTTTTCCAAGAGCCTGGAAAAAGGAGTTGAATGGGAAGGTCTTAATAACCCTGTACAAGGAGGAATGACCCTCTTAAGGTTCTGAGGTAGCAGTGTAGGGATGAGTAACAAATCGACGAATGAGATCTCGTCGGATGACCCGTAGCCATTCACGACCGTTAGATTGAGGAAAGTAACAAGGGCGTTACATACCTTGCCCCTTTTTCCCTCTATCTTCGTGAACAATGAGGAAATCGGGATCATAGATCCCCATGGTCCATGAGAACATCTGGACCACTGATTTTTCCACGTCCATAAAGTTGTGGAAGAGTGCACAAGGTGGGACACTCTGAGCCGTTGGATCTCATTCAGAAATCCCGTCAGCCGTTGGATCGGGTTAAGATGCTCAGAGTTTAGTCTCTGGAGTGTGCGCAGGAAGAATGGATCTAGAACGTTAGATCTTGGTCTATTTACCCATCAACCGTCAGATCGGATAAAAGGTGCACGGGGTTTAACCCTTCTCACGCCAGGCAGAAGTCCTGACCTTCATCAGGATATTGGTGTTCGTGAAGTCGGGAGTCACGAGAATAGAAGATCGGGAATTTTCATGGTAAAAGTCTCGGGAAGGATCTGGGTCGTCCATCTGAGAGAGGATGCGTGTCACACAATCGTCCATTCCAGAGATTTGGGCACTAGACATTGGGATATCATCATTTGGGAAATCGGGGTTCTTGAGGTCGTGAAAGTCGGGACATCAGAAGTCGCGAAATCCCGAGATTTAATCGGGACCGTCCATCAGAGGAGGACGCGCGGCAGCAATCAGAGCCGTCGGGGAATGTCCCGACAGGAAGTTGTCTATTTACATTTGGGTCATCGGGATATCGGGAATCCTAGTGACATGGTGTTTATGCAATTTGGAATCGCGAAGTCTGAAACCCTGATGAGGAGGAAAGCGCCATTATGGGCCAGCTGTCACCATGGCGGAGAATCGAGATTCGAGGGATCAGCAGTCCCGTGGGAAAATGTTTTTCGACATTTGAAACCTCAAACTCCAAAGGAGATCAGGGACCATTGATCCAGTAGATGACCACAACCGTTGATCAGGCTATTGGTAGACAGTAGTTGCTAGCTGTCAGCATAGCGGGGAGTCGGGATTCGAGGGATCGCGAATCCTGAGGACGATTGCATATTGACATTGAATACCCCGAAACCCTGATAGGTGAGATGACCATGGTCATGGGGATAGTGGTCATATGGGCTAGGAGCCTAGCCAGGGGAGCTAGTGCGTAAAGAGCGTGTCGGGATTCGAGGAATCGCGGATCCTGGGGACAAGTGCATTTTGGCACTTGAAAGTCCGAAACTCCAATAGGAGGATATAAGGCTGCGGTCTTATGAGAGCAATCACATGGACCAGTAGGCATAGCCAGGAGGGGCTAAGGCCGGAAGAGAGCTCGTCGAAGATTCAGGAGCTCCGTGATCGAGAGTCCTGATTTTCGTGATGATAAACCTCGATGAACGAAAGAGATTCTTTCAGATGATCTCAGGGTCTGTAATGACCGTTAGATGTGGAAATAAGACGTTAACTTAAGCCAGGACGTGGTTATGATTTAGGATAAGCGGCGAATAGATCTGGATGGTCAGATTCCACCCATCCAGATCTACAGTTGAGGATGCATTTCAGAGCCCCCTTGCCATTCTGGCTTTATTGGGGGGGGGAGGGGTCCGGAATTGGACGCGCAACTCTCGAATGGTTGAGATTAACTCATCGTGATCAACGAATCCTAGTTGGATTCTGGACCCCCCTTGCCATTCTACCTTTAATGAGGGGTGGGGGGTTCGGAATAGTGTGGCGTGTGAAGTGGGGCCCCTCCCTGTCATGATGACCATAGTGTCGCGTTTCCCTCTTGCCACCTGTGTGCCACCTAACCACTCAACGGGGCGTTTCTCATTGGCTGTTCACTACCTTGTTGAGGTTTTTTCCTATTGGCCATTCGATGAGCCCATAGGGATTCATCCCAATTGGTCGCTTGCTAGCCCTGCCGGGGTTCGTCGGTTGCAGAGTCGAATGTTTGGACATTACTCTAGCATCGAAGCACGAAATACAAAAGACGATGCATTCAAATTGAACCGTGAACATAACCCACGATCACATGGGAATGGAGAAGGAGAGAGAAAGAGCCAGCTTATGTTGGGCCTCCATTGTTATTTAGGGGTTCGAGTCCGACAGAGGACTGGAAAAATTTGATATAGGTAGCGGGTATGTTACATCTGCAGGTCATTGCGGTACTTCAGGCTGACAGCCCATGTTTCCATTCATGGGGGTGGTTGATAATTCAACCACCGGTCCTTTCTTCATTAACTGATTTCTATGCTTGAGATCCGAAGGAGGTTTATCATGCTTATCAGGGGATATTTGGGGTTATTTGATATATGAACCCTCTTGTATAGTTTTCAAATTCTTCCTCTAGTGATATCATGGCCATTAATTTCAAGGATTCACCCCCACAGTCAGTTATTTGGCAACTCAGTAAATAATACATTTACATTGTCCTCATACCTTAGCATGGTAATTCCTATTTTATGATTAATTACAAATTGGGCGAAACAAGGTGTTACAATTCCCTCCCCCTTAAAGGAACACCAGCCTCAATGTTCTTTATTTAAAACACATGTCATGCCTTTCTCATTCAGCCACTTCGGAAGTCTTGACCTTCATCTTCGGTCAGGTCCTCTTTTAGGATCCTAGTCTTCGTCATATGCCTTCAATAATTCTTGAACAACAAGCACATTAATCACAATTTTGTGCGAAAACATCTTACTGTTGTTCAAAATTCAAAAGGAAACTTTCATAATCTTAGAACAATACTTATCTGTGCAGTTTGTGGATCTGTATCCACATGGTAGTTTTGTTATCCATGCTCATCGCTTTCCTTGACATACCCATTGGGTGCATGATTCCAATTCAATAGTTCACAAGATCTATCATGATTTCATCTTCCTTTCCAAGGTTTTTCCACACAGGAAACTACCCACCGTGTGCATGATCCCAATAGTTTACAAGAATTATTAAGGTCTCTTCTTCCTTGTAGTCACTCACCCTCCAGGCCCAGGCTCAAGCATTTCCTTCACTACTATACAGTCCCTCGGGCGATCCATCTTTCCCTGCCAATGTTTTCTCACACAGGAAAATTTTAGAGACTCTATCGAGTCTTATAGTTGAGGCGTCCCTCAAACTTTCTCTACGAGGCATACCTCCGGCTTGTGTTACCTCAACACAATGTATTTCAGGTGATCATGACTTATCACAGGGTTCTCATGGCTCAACAATAGCCTTTTTTTTATCATCTTCAGCTTTGATAGCCTTCATCTGTTCCTGCTGGATAGATATTTTCTCCTCACCTGTGTCAGTGGCATTCAACATTCGTGAGACATCATTATAAATTCCAACTTTCAGAATTTTTATTGCAGATCTGTCACCCACAAATTTTTCCAATCTCTTCTTTTATTTTCAGATATGTTCCGTACGAAACCAGATTCACAAGCATGGGACTTTCTTTCCCATAACATTTTAGCTCACTAGGATATCGGTCTTCCTTATGGGCTTACAACATTGCCATATCCAAGACTCTTTCTTCCTACAATCATTCCTCAGCTAATGAAATTGTTAGTTCTCATGCACATACATTTTTATCGCACCTTTTCAACTTCATCACAACAATTTCAGAATTGTGCATACTAACAATCAAATTCACTTTCTCAAAAAGGAAATACAATTTCTTTTAGTTTGTCTTAGCAGGCAATCGATCTTCCTTATGGACTTACAACACTGCAATATCCAAGACCCTTTCTTCCCTGCAATTTCATTCTTTACACAGCCAAACAATTGTTAGTTTTTCTTGTACATTACCTTTTTCGAAAATCAAGTATACTAACAGTCCAGGTCATTTCATCTATTCAAGGATTCAAAATGAAAGGATACATCATCCCTTACCTATGCATCATTCTAGCCTACCAAATTTTCAAAATGTGATTCGGATATCAATTTATTTTAATGAATGCGCCAACATTTTTGGCCACATTCATGCTCAATGCACCCTTGCATTGATTTCAAGTTTGTCACACTTTATGATAGGTTCTTGGGCATGGTGTGTTGGAACTTAACCAACCTCTCCACCACATGGCCTATTCGTTTTCATTCATTCTTACAACAGGACCATGCTTCCTGCTATAGGCCGATCATGACCCCAAATTGGTATACCAAAACTCAAAGTTTCACATGAATGCTTTTAAGCACTCCTTGATTGGTCAATGCATTCATGACATATCGGTTCATGAATTCTCCCAATGGTTACAAACAGTGTTTACTACTAGAGGTTCATACCTCCATTACTCAGGTTCTCCTTCCCGAATCATACCTTGGGTATCCAAGGCATACAACTACCTTTCAAATTTCATGCATAACACTAAGACAATAAAAATATTTCAGAAGGGGTTCTTACCAAATCCCTTCTACCTTGTGCCATATAGGCACGGATATCTTTATATTAGTTCTTGGCTACTAGCACTCTCTTTCTGATCTCTACCTCATCAACAGTGCTTTAGTGGGATTTTCACAGTCCTGTCAACAATCTTTTGACCGCATCCTTCCCATGGTCACCCTCTGCTTGAGGTTGTTCATTATTGGCAACTGTCTTTCTCAACAGTTCCAATCTTATTTCTTTCTACACATGACATACACCATAGGCACATTAGTCATCATGTAAATTAAAATGCAAGTACCATAACATTTAAATTAATAAAATATTTTCAGACATGTCCCAGCATATCCATATGTACTTCATCGCACTATCCTTAATGTTTTCATGAGTGCAACACAACAGTTCTCAATCATTTTCATAGTATTACAACCATCATCACTCTGGTGTCAAAACATTTTCGTTCATCAATGTACTAGCTTTCTCATCCCATAGAAAACATAATACTCAGCGAGGAAAGAGTTGAGGACTCTCCCCTTCTTCCAACTCTTCCTACACCGCCTGGGACTTTTCATCCCAACCGAGTTATCTCTAAGGCCTCACTGTCTCTTCTCTACTTTTGTAATTCTACTCCTTGTCGGGATCTTCCTGCTCTTTTCCTTGAGCCGCCTTGGTTAGGCCTCACCCTAACCCTTTCCCCTTAAGGAATATAAACACTTAGCTTTTTACTAAATATTCCCCTTAAGGAATATAAACACGCGTCTTTGT
>JASDQU010296947.1:0-14095 GCA_032191745.1 Picea mariana | reverse complement strand
GTATTTAAGAATGGTCATGTGTGTTGTAGTCCTTCTGAATCCCTTTACTTTCCCCTTAAGCACAGTCAAGCCTGCTTCTCACGTAACCTTGAATGTTTATCATGAGTTCTTTGAGAAAAGAAAGGTTTCACTTTGGTTCTGAAAATTCTCAGTCAAACCTTCATAAACGAGATTAGGTTGAGTTTATAGTTCTTTAACTTTAGCTGAACCAGAAGTATGCCTAGGTTAATCCTAATATTATTAACTCTCCTAACAGGAATAAACCGATTCATTTTGCTCGAGGAAATCCCTTAAAAAGATGTCAAGAATTTTCCCTCAAGTATTTCCCTAAAGCCAATGATGTTTGAAGGAAAGAGAGAGGATTAATCTAGAGCCATTTAAGTGAGTTGACATGCCTCTCTTCTTAAAAGTTTCAAGCGGATATCTTCCCGAGTATATTACATACTAATCGATTGCCCCCACTTCATATTAAAAGAAAAGATACACTGACAGATGGTGAAAGGAAATTCAATATTGATTGCCCCCATCTAGTCCAAAGAGATGAAGAAAGGAAATTCATTATATTGATTGCCCTCATCTTAGCATTTAAATGCTAGAAAACAATGAAGTGGTGAAAGGAAATTCGATATGGGAAGTCAGATAACTTCACCGGGGTAATGAACAGGCTCGCTGGCAGTGAAGCAATATCCTCATATCTGATAAGGATGTTATACATGAATTACAAGATGCCCTAGTAACTTTTCTTCTCTCAATTGGATTCACATTATAAGTTTTTGGGATCCCCTAATTTGACACCTTTAAATTTACTTTACCTTGATGCAAATGGAATCAGCTGAAACCCGGTAGAATGGTTAATTTGGTTTTTATTATCCTATACAGATCTGAGGTCAGTTTCAGAAAAGGAAATCTATTGAGAACCTAACTGGAGAAAATCAGATGTTTTATTTTTGAAGAATTTTCAAAATCAAACACAGAGATCCTAAAGTCTTGTCTCGTTTCCCTCCCAGCCTTTTTTGCAAAGTTAAATTATTAACCCCATTCACCCAATGAAGGCACTTGGTCTACATTTTCTTCTTATCCCACAAGGAAATGAGATCCCTAGGTGGAGCCTAATGTTGATACAAAGTGTAAATTTTGTATCCCTTTAAACCTGAAGCGTCGCTTTTTTCTAGTCATGGAACCGCCCTTAACCCTGAAAAAAAGAGTCGAAAGCCTTTCAATTTTTAGCATTTCGGAATTTGACATTTCACAAAGCATGTTTTCCTAATTAATAACTCCTGTTTTCCCGGTGCCGAAATCCCAAAAATGTTTTAGATTAAAGTAATAATAAAAAAGGAAAAAGTAGGTGCTATAAACCCCGACACGCGTTTCACAAAGTATCCTCTAATTGTAATTAATTAAACTCTTAAAAATGATCAACAATTTAATCTTTTGCGATTTGGGTTTCTTTGTATCAAAGTGTTGTCAAAGCGCTAGCCCTTGAAATCCCAGTCCCTGATTTTGCAAAAGGAAGAAGTTAATTACTAATCTTAATTGATTAAAGCATTAATACAAGTAATCAACACATAAAATAATCCCATCGCGATTTCGTGATTCAAGATTTTCTCATGACATATCTCATGGGTACAGGATCCCCGAAATTCCGAAATGCGAAGTCACGAGTTTTCTTTAACAAAGTTTAAAACGAATTTAAATTAGTTTAAAATGAGATTATTAAAGATTTAAAAGAATGTTTCGCGTTTTGCATTTCGAGATTCAATGGAAGTAGTCCTTTCAAAGCTTTAGTTTGAAATCGTTGATATACGGTATTTTTGTAATGGACGAATAGAGATATTTTTGAATTAACTGCGTATATCTGGGCATATCTCCCCCATTAAGACATTAAAGTTTTACCACCTGTCTCAGTACGTTCGTCGTAAGAAGAGTTAAAGGTAAATAGAGGTTTGGTTTTTTCGAATTTCATTCTTATCGTTTGAATTCAGAAGTGAATTGCATTCAACAATCTGACGCATTTCTCTCTGCGACATAAATTCATTCTAAACACGAATATTATGGCACCTAGAAAGGCACCAAATAAAAGTGAAGAAGTAGCTAAAAGTTCAAACCCAGAAGTAGATGTCCTGTCTGATACTACACCACATGACATAGATTCCATCAAATCATGGAGGCAAATTTTTGAAACCCTGGATTATGAGAACAAACTCCGGGACATAGCAGAGTTCGAACTTCATAAAGTAGCCATGCGCCCACGATTCATGACATACAACGACATGATCAGTTGGGATTTGGAGAGGACAGACGTGCAAACCGGAAGCATTTTGGACAGCCAAGGGGTCGTCATCGGCTCTTTCAGACCGAAACATATACAAGTAATGTATAAACTGTCTCCCAATTCTAAATACATTTACAATAAATAATTTGTAAGTGAATTTCAAAGGAAAGAATGCATAGAAGCAGACCAAACATACCCCCGCATAATCAAAGACTGGTGGAGACACCCACCAAAATTCAGGGCCGATACCCATAATGTTTATGCCGCAACCTCTTTGAATGAGTACATGGTTTATGTGGCTATGATGTTATGTATACTTTTCGGGAAGAAAAGTCCTACCCATTTCCCTACAGAATGGGTGCCCCTTTTACATGAGGCAGTCGAAGGATATAGCTTCAACTGGAACAAAATTCTATCAGATAACCTTGCTCAAGAGGTTATGGAGTATCAAACTGTGAGATCCAATGGCCAACCAGTGGCCTTTTACATGTCGACATATATCATGGACGCTATATGTTTCACGAATCCTTTCCCTTTGATGAATTGGAGTTGGAACCCAACCTGCACTGAACCAATTCATGAATATCATTCTAAGCTATGGGAAGAAAATGTTAAGGATTCTTTTTATGAAATTTGTCATTTCGTGGTGATACCAGTGCATCAGATGCTGTATGGCTGTACACCCCCCCGTATTTCAGAGTCTGTCATAGGAAATATCAAGGCAGTTGCCGATTGGTTTATTGAGGAGAATTTCTCCTATATCAGGGTTTTTGGATGCTCTATCCCTCCTCATGCACTTCCTAAATTCCTCTCTGATAGGCTGGTGTGCAGGGAGGTAGCTCATCAGATAATAACATGCGGTATTGGAATAGAACTGAAGTTAACTCAAAATCAGTTTTGGCCAGTATTTCTCGTACAGATTGGAAGGTTTTCTCTACTCAACCTGGGTCATTCTAAGGTTGAAGCTCTAGCTCTAGAGGAGGTCAAGTTGGTGAATATCGAACATAGGAAGCACGACCCTTACCAAACAGTGGGAAGCCACATGGATCATTGTGGCATGAAAGCATTTGAACATGAGGAATCCCCTCGTGATGACATTTTCAAAGGGGTCAAAACCTATGAGGAAGTGTTAGACAGGGTACAAGTGTTATCATCCGAGTTGAAAACCAGTCTTCAAACTTTTCAGAGACATAGACGAAGCAGTTTTCCCAAAGTATTGCAGGGCAAAACAACAACATCCCCTCCAAAACAGGAAAAAATTCCCCCAGGCTTTGGACAGAAAACATGGAATAAAGCGGACACCGAGGAAAACCCACAGAAAGTCGAAGGGTATTCACAAAAAAATGAAGTCCCACAGACAGAGAATCTTGGAGTAGAAGCAGAAAAAGCATCTGAGACACCTCCTGAGTCGTGTGAATCTACCCCCCCTTCACCATCAACTATTCATATCGATGCTCCCAAGAAAATAGGGGAAACAAAATCCACAGAGTTAGGTAATCCCATCACTTCCTTGACCCCTTTACAATCTACTTTTGGTTTCCCTCAGGTAGGAGTCATATATGATAGCGACCTCGACCCTATATCCAGAGAAGAAATTCCTCCCTATGATTACTTCTTCAGTAAAAAAAGGAAGGTTGTATTAAAACATGAGAGGTATATGAGAGAAGGTGGTATGGTGAAGAAACATTGAGTGCTGGTGGATGGGAAAAACTTGGAAGAGGGAGATTTTGCTACAGAGGTGGCAGGCTCCATGGGAGCACTGACAACAACAGATATTTTCATGGTTAGCAATATGAGAGCAAGGTTGGAACAGAGTAATCGCAGGATAACCTAGTTGCAATGTCAACTAAAAGATACCGAGAGAAATATCAAAGCAAAAATAAATAAAGGTCTAGAGCTGGTCAGAGTTGCTGACAAGCAATAAATTCAATCACTTAAGACAATTCTGGATGAGATGAACGAGAAAATGCAGACTAGTCAAATACAAGTTATTTGACAAGAAGTATTGGTAAGACAACTACAGGCTAAATTGAATTCAATTAAAGGCCAGGTTATAGACCTAAAAGTTTTTCAAGATCAATCACTGGAAATACATGCAAAGATAGAAGCTGAGCAACATAAAGTAATATCCAAAGTAGGGATTATTCATAATTATTTTCAGGAAACAAGTAATGCTTTTGATAACATTATTTTTAGAGAGAAAGAAGCTAAAGCAGCAAGGGCCACTTTCCAAAAGGCAGTTATATGTTCTGAAAACGAAGAAGTATCGAAAATATTAAAGCTTTCTGTCACAGAGCAGATCAGAGGCGATATCATGCTCAAGGTATGGGAAAACAACATAGCAGAATATAAGAAAATAGTCAAAGACATCAAATATGATTGTGAAATACTATTTGATTTATTGGACAAGGAATCTTTGGCTATCGACATAGACAATTGCACTGAGCAATTAGGATAGATAAACATTGTAAGACACCAGTTGAATTTCAAAGAGGTTTTTAACGAAATTCAGTTGGAAATTTCACAATTAAAGGAAATAGATATTACCTTAATAGACAAGTGGGTAGTGAAACCAAACTTGAAATTTTAATCAATCAAGTTTGCTGGTAAGGAAATTGAAGATCGGCTTCCAGAAACTCAGGGAAAATTCTATTTATTTGAAGCAAAGGATCTACCAGAGTCTCCCATAAGTTTCGTACATTTTCTTGAAAAATGTATTGAATGTATCAGGTCAAAAGAAGGAAATACTTCAGTGAAACAATGAAGTATCATTTTGAAAACTTATTATCGAGATGATGGGAAAACAAATGTTAATCATGCAAATGGTTGGAGTTTGCAATTCTTGTAACTGTTTGCCTCTAGGGGTTAGGAGATCAACAACCAACAATCATCAGGGGTCTGGTATAAATATAATTTGAAGATACTGAGAAGAGCCTTTTTCTGGGCACATTGTAAGGAAGAATTGATAAATATTTTTGAATTAATACGAATGCAGATTGAAGATTCCAGATCTGGTCGAATTTGAGTTATGTGTTTCTCCGTTGTTTCATATTTTTCTTATATCTTTTAATGAATGCTTAACTACAATTTAGTACAACCTCTAATGTGGTAAAAAATTATTCTTTCATTTTAATCATTTACATCTTTTCCTCTGTATCAGCTATCAACATATATAAGACCTGCAAATGTTTTAATTTTCAATATTATATGCTTCATTAAGGGTTTTTCCTGATTATTTTCTTCTTCTGTCAACGAAGTGAGATTCCTCTTTAATTGCTGCCTCACCTTGCTCGGCAGCTTTATGTTTTCTTTTCACTTGATGCATATCCCCTTTTTCAAAATTTAACTCAGATACCAAAAATGACCTTTGGTTTCGTCACACTATTAATTCAAGGTTTTTGGAGTTCTTTTTTACATTGTTTTGAAGTAGAAATAGCAAACTCTTAAAGAAAACACAAGATTTTACCCTTTCTATCCTTTTCACCCATGACTGTCCCAGTCACAAGAAAACCTAATATCGAACCTAGACTATCGGATCAAACGAGCATTGCTTTGAACTTATTTAACACCATCTTACAGACAACAAACAATCGGGTTGAGTTAGAATGCTCATGGGCAGTTATTGAAAGAGACATTAACATCCACGAAAACTGGGAAGCTAGATAGAGACTGTTAAGGAACCAACAATAGCCCTTTTCATATAACCTTCCTTTTTATCCTTAGCCCTCTCTATCTTTCGTATGCCTTGATGGTGTACTTTAGAGCCTTAAAGTACAAACTCAGGAACAACAAGTAGTACCTTAAGTTCTCAAGCACCAAGACTCAAAGAGAATGTTCAACTATGGTGTCGACACTTCTATGCCATAGCAATTTCTCCTATCCTTAGACTCTTGAAAAATATTTAATGCAATAAGAACTAGACAAAGCTTTTAAAGTGATAGCACTTTAGGGCTCTAGAAGTTTGTCTAGACAAGATCTTCTTAATCAAAACTTGCAAAATAAAGAGCAAGGAAGAAGCACCTTATGTTTCTTACTCCTATGGTTTCAAGAAAGAAATTTCATAATCTTACATATGAAAAAGTAAACATACAATAGACATTTATCATGAAATGAAATTTGCAGATTTGCTTACTTCACCAAGAATAATCAAGCACAAAAACCCTAGATTTGCCAAAATTTCACCAAGAAATGATCCAAAATGCATCCAACATAGCCTCCAAGCAAGTGTGCCTTAATAATTTCATCCAATAATGCAAAAAGGGCACAAATATCAGTCCACCTCCTATGAGAGGTGAGTTATGATGTAAAAATGAAATTAGTCAACCATATTTATATTCGAAATCCTGACTAATTTACCCAAAAGTTGTGTATTTTCACAAAACAGAGCCTACATGTCAATGACATGCTTAAAATTTAAAATTAAATTATTTTCACAATATAAAACCCTAAGAGGGTGACACCATCGTTCCTAGGGTGACGTTAGGGCTTCTCCATGAAGTGTTGAGGTCATCTAGCAAAATGTTGGGCCTCCAAAGGCCCTCCTCCATGCCACACGTGCCAAAAATGTAGCCCAACATCTCTCAAGGTCAAACCCTAGCCATGGGTGATGTGATGGGGCTACTAGGGTGACTTCCAAGGTCTCCAAAGACAACATCCAAGTGGGAAGGGTGGCCCCTCATTATCTAGGCCCTTCAGGGTGCCTCCAAAGGAAACATCCTCTTCCTTCACTGTGCAAACTGATCGTCACTGTCTTACCCCGAGCCTGGGGTTTCAACATCCATCCTTGGGCTTCAAGCCCTCATGAAGGTCCGAACTGGTCATCACCTCATGAATACCTGCCCACCGGGCAAGGTCCTAGAAATACAAAAAGTACACCCTCCAGAGGTCCGTGAGTCACAAGTATCATAACAAGTAAATCACATCCAATAATCAAACCACCTGAGCATGTGCATCAAACCACCCTAATCCAAACAAATTCTCAAAGACATTATACAACTTGTCAAATTTAGGTTTGGAAAGGATCTCAAGATGTCCTATTGGGTCAATAACCCTTAGGTTTAGGATGTTTCTTAGGTGGAACTAATCATAGTCATGTGTGCATGTGATATGATATGGGGTAAAATATTGGGCATGGGGTTCATGACATACAAGGGTTTGCATTGTCTTTCCTATGGGTGCCTTTGTAGAGGGTGACCGGCCCTTTGTCAATGATGCAAATCTTTTTCCATGAGCGGATGATGAATTTTCAAGGAACCACCCAATAGCAACCTATTCCCAAGGGAAACCAACTTACTAGGACAAAATGACACCCCTCTCAGGTTTAAATAAGGAAAAGAGCATAAATTTCAAACAAATGTTCTGAAATAAAGAAAGATCCTTTGCAACATGTTCAAATGATTTAAATATCAGAGTGATACATACCATGACACCCAGAGTCATTACCTCATGGAGAAAGTCCCACTGATTTGTAGGAACCAGACTGGTGTGGTGGATGCTACTATTGGCGATGTGTAGGATGCATCAATGTAAAGAAGGGCCCCTCCAAGGATATGCTCTGTCCATCCAACTCTCGACACTCCATTTCCACAATTTGTGGGCCTCGAGACATAATCTCCTTAGTTACCCCTAGGTTGGGGGTAAACTCTGGCTTCTACTCGGGGACATGTGCTCACCGTAGAGCCCATGAGAACCTCAACATATCTGGTATGACCTGTGCCTGCTAAATCTCAACAAAATATGTCAATAGTACCGAGGGTGGTGATATCACCCTTTGTCCATATGTGATAAAAGTCAAAACTCTAATCTAATATATGATCATGAGCATACATATATACAAATTAAGTAAAGCAAAGATGTAAATGCAACTAACTATGATATGCAATGGTATATACAATGGATGAAAATGCCTACCTAGCTACACTTATCTGCTGGTTGAATGCTAGGTATAATCATATAACCAGTGAAACCATCCTAGAAATACATCATAACACCTGCCTCTGTGCTTAATCATAAACCAAAACAATGACAAGTTGAGCACAAAAATAACATGGGTTAGAACATGGATCATATCATAGGAAATTGTAAAATCTAACTCATGGAGGTGGGAGGGAGGGACAAAATAATGCAAAGTCACATTTCCAGAAAAGTGCTCAATCCATCTATGAAATATATCGTGAAAGGTCAAAAAATTGAGTGGTTGACTAAAAAATTATGAACGTTGACTACCCTGGACCCCATCACTTCCTGAGGTCTGAGAAGGGATGAAAAATAAACTAGAGTATGATTGACAACTTCCCAAGGTAAATTTGAAAGACTGATATATACAAATTCTTCTTAAATCATTCATCCTACCCCTGAATTCTAAGAAAAGGCTTTTCCTTAGAGAAAACTTCAAATAAGGGACATGTTTCCAAACTGCATCCTTAGTGACATAGCGAGATAAAATAAATGAAGGGAGCTGAAAAATCTCATCACAAGTATCTTTCTTCAAGCAAACCATGTCCTCACCCTTATCAATATCTGAGCACAACGACAATTTAAAATCTTCTTCATAGAATAAATCCAAGTGCTCAAAATAATATTCGTCAAACTCCTCAAGGTATGACCAGAAATCATCATGAAAATATTGCATTAAGTCATCCTTGGGTGTTTGGAATATATATGCAATCATGTCATTTCCTTGTTGCCAAATGTTAGAATCAATAGTAGTCTCAAATGATATTTTTGGAGGCAACAAATGGAAATGACCCCCAATATTGTAAATGGGATCCCCATCATAACCAATCATATCCCATTTATGTTTCCCAACATGTATGAACTCATCAATATTATCAACCATATCATTACCTTTATCATAACATGAAGGGTTTAGTACTTCCAAGGGTTCCTCTAACACCTCTTCACTCTCCAAGTCATAAAATAAAGTATTGTCAAAATCCTCGAAAGGGAAATGACTTACCATATTCTCTTCTTCTTGTACAAGAGTGACAAAGGTTTGGATGAATTCATCAAGTGTAGGAGAAGATATCAATACTTCATCCTCATGAATCACCTCTTCAATCATATTTTTTCCTTCATCACAATAGGAAGGGTATAGCTCCTCCAAGGATTCCTTTACTTTTTCATCGTTTGAATCATAGAATAGGGCATCATCAAAAGCCTGAAAGGGAAAATGTTCAACCTTATTCTTTTCTTCTTGTGTAGGAAGAATAGGATCTTGGATGGATTTATCGGAGGTAGGTGCACACATCAACATTTCATCCTCATGTTTGACATCTTCAGGCTCTCTCTCTTCAACCAGGTCTTCGTCATCTTGGGTTAAATTATCAGTAAATTCTTGCTCTTCCTCATGGGATTGGTAACCTTCATCAATAACCCTCTCTTCAACTTCTTGTTGGTTAATGACTGGATCCCACCTTTCTTGGAATTATCTAACCAAGATATCAAGGGAAGATATTCTCTCTAGACTAAGAACATCTAGGGTATCCTCGGGATCATCCACCTTGACTCCTGGAACAGAGAAACATTCTTCCTTGGATGAGGTGATATTGGATTAGATTTCTATATCCATGTCATAAGCTTCTTGGATTGTCCTTGGTCCCTTTTCATTGAGGCAGAATCCTAATTGTCCTGAGAACACCCTGGTATAGAGAAAGTTGATATAATCCTTTCCAGGGTGAGATCTTTCAGGGATTTGTTGTAACAACTTCTCAAATCTAGTATGGAACTTCCCAACGGTCTCATTCTCAGTCTTTTTTATGACATCGAGTTCATTTAGCAATGAGTAGATACGCTCTCTGACACTCCATATTTTAATAAATACTTCTTCTACTTGATCCATGGATGTGATTATGGCATTAGGGAGACTATCATACCATACTCTAGCATCATCATGAAGAGTGAAAAAGAAGAGTTTCATTGCCAGATCTTCAACATCATCACTGATAGGGTGGAGCTGAAAGAAGGCCCAAAAATCAGTCATATGATCTTCAACGTTAACCTCACAATTACTAGTGAATTTAGGGAGCAATTTCTCATACCTTGTAGGCATTTGTCGAGGGTAACCAAGAATTTTACTCATATCCAAAGGTTTGAAATTACTCGAATCCCATTGAGAAGCCATGGTTGGCTTTGTCATTAGTGGAGTCACCAAAGAATCCTTCTAGGGATTATCAAAGGGAAAAGAGGGAATCACCCTCAGTGGAGTCTCCAAGTAAGCTCGTAAAGTAAGAAGGTTTCGAGGAGAAACCTTACCGAAAATGTGTCGTTCAAGGAAAATTGAATCGATGTTCCTCGACAACAGCGCCAAAAATGTTATCGCACAATCTGTACTTTCCCAAAGCCCAAGGCAAGTGAGACAAGATTGGCGTAACAAGGGGGTGACCTATCACTGCCACCTTAATAGGAAACCCATTTCTGTTTAGGATTAGGATAAGACTACGCCAAGGGATATGTCCCTAGTGACCTAAAGGGATGGTGAAACGAAGCAAAGATATAATTTACGTCCCTCTCACTGGTCACTCAATTTAAATAATGTCACAAGATTTATGTCTTTAAGAGATGAAGCAAATGCAGAAATAAGGTGTACCTTCCCTTAACAAGACAACAATTGAAAGAATGTGGTAGTTATACATACAAAGATGATAGTAAAGCTTCAGAAGACAATAAACCAAGTAAATTTATGCTAGCTGATATAAAATTGCAGCAAAATGAAAGTGTACAACAACAATAGATATTTTGTAACAGTTGCAATAAAAGCTCTTCAAAATTACTTGAAAAGACAATGAAAATATAACATTTACCATGCAGAATGATAATCAAATGTCATAAGCAACTTCTGAAGTGTTTAGCTAGCATTCAAAGTCAATTATGCAAAAAAATTTCTGCAGTTAGATGGTTGTAGCGAACATTTATAACAACAACAAAAAAGTTAGTGATCTAGGCTAAAGTAGTGTTAGATTTAGTTAGTAATAGATTAAAAGAATAGTGTTCAAGTGTTTGATCAATATTCCAACAAAAGAGAGACAAGAGACTAGTTCCTTTAGGGTTTATGGAGTCATTTATATCAGCACATTAACTTGGAGAGATAACAATGATTATACTTGTCTAAAAGATAACAAGGTGGAAGTTTGAGAAGTAGTACCTTAAGTTCTCAAGCACCAAGCCTCAAAGAGAAGGTTCAACTAAGGTGTAGGAACTTCTAGGCCCTAACGATTCATCCTATCCTTAGACTCTTGAAAAACATTTAATGCAATAAGAACTAGACAAAGCTTCTAAAGTGCTAGCACTTTAGGGCTCTAGAAGTTTGTCTAGACAAGATCTTCTTAAGCAAAGCTAGCAAAATAAAGAGCAAGAAAGAAGCACCTCAAGTTTCTTACTACTAGGGTTTCAAGGAAGCAATTTTATAATCTTACATATGAACAAGTAAACATACCATAGACATTTACCATGAAATGAAAATTGTAGATTTACTTACATCACCAAGAATAATCAAGCACAAAAACCCTAGATTTGCCAAAATTTTACCAAGAAATGATCCAAAATGCATCCAACATAGCCTCCAAGCAAGTGTGCCTTAATAATTTCATCCAATAACCCCCAAAAGGGTGTCAATTTCAGTCCCCCTCTTGTGAGAGGTGAGTTATGATGTAAAAATGAAATTAGCTAGCCATATTTGTATGGGAAATCCTGGCTAATTTACCCAAAAGTTGTGTCTTTTCACAAAACAAAGCCTACATGTCAATTTGGCTCTTAAAATTTAAAATTAAATTATTTTCACAAAATAAAACCCTAAGAGGGTGACACCATCCTTCCTAGGGTGATGCTAGGCCTTCTCCATTAAGCGTTGGGGTCATCTAGCAAAACGTTGGGCCTCTGAAGGCCCTCCTCCATGCCACACGTGCCAAAAATGAAGCCCAACATCTCTCAATGTCAAACCCTATCCCTTAGTGATTTCATGGGGCTACTAGGGTGACGTCCAAGGTCTCCAAAGCCAATGTCCAAGTGGGAAGGGTGGCCCCTCATCATCTAGGCCTTCCAGGGTGCCTCCAAAGGCAACATCCTCTTCCTTCACTGTGCAAACTGGCCGTCACTGTCTTTCCCCAAGTCTGGGGTCTCCTCATCCATCCCTGGGCTTCAAGCCCTCATGAAGGTCCAAACTGGTCATCTCCTCATGAATACTTGTCCACCGGGTAAGGTCCTGCAAAGACAAATAGGTACACCCTTCAAAGGTCCATCAATCACCAATATCATAACAAGTAAATCACATCCAATAATCAAACCACCCGAACAAGTGCATCAAACCACCCTAGTCCAAACAAATGCTCAAATACGTTATACAACTTTCCAAATTTAGGTTTGGAAAGGATCTCAAGATGTTCTATTGGGTCAATAACCCTTAGGTTTATGGTGTTTCCTAGGTGGAATCAATCCTAGTCATGTGTGCATGTGATATGATATGGGGTAAACTCTTGGGCATGGGGTTCATGACATACAAGGGTTTGTATTTCCTTACCTATGGGTGCCTTTGTAGAGGGTGAGCGGTCCTTTTTCCATGATGCAAATATTTCCAAGCCCACTTGTTTTCCATTCTTCTTCTTAACTATTTCTTTCATGTTTCAAGGAATTAGTTGGAGGCCACTGTCCTGGCTTGGTGTGCATATATAATAATGTCATTCACAAATACCTCGTGGAAATGAGAAGGTTGGCTCGTGATGAGACCCCCTTTCCCTCAGTCACGTAACTGAGAGATACTACACTGGCTTGGTGACTGGATGATGGTAAGGTCATACCACTAAATACCTATGATCTTGATAGGATGGCTTGTGATGAGACCTCCTATCCCCCAACTAACACCTTGAGTATTCGATATCATTCATTTTATAGGTCCCCATTTCTTATAGAGAAGCATTTCATTGCTTTCTCAGGGATCCTTGGGTGAAGCATCTCAAATGTTTTATGATTGGATTTTAAATTTTTCCTGCTACTTTTACCCTCTGAGCCTTTAGCCCCTTCTTCCTATGAGGTAAGGTATAATCCCTTCTTGGGTCAATACACCCGAATATCCCAAAAGGCTAGGGATATGGAGGGAAATTTTTTGGAAAGTGACAAGTATGGTAGGGAGCAGAAGATGGCTTTTCAAGGAACCACCTAGTAGCAACCTATTCTCGAGGGCAGCCAACTTACTAGGACACAATGACACCCCTCTCAGGTTTAAATAAGGCAAAGAACATAAATTCCAAGCAAATGTTATGCAATAAAGAAAGATCATTTGCAACATGTTTAAATGCTTTAAATATCAGAGTGATACGTACCATGATACCCAGACTCATTACCTCATCAAGAAAGACTCACTGCCTTGTAGGAACTAGGCCGATGTGGTGGATTCTACTGTTGGCGATGTGTAGGATGGATCGATGAAAAGAAGGGCCACTCCATAGATATGCTCTGTCCATCCAGCTCTGGGCACTCCATGTCTACAACCTATGGGCCTCGAGACATAATATCCTTAGTTACCCCTAGGTTGGGGGTAATAGGGCCAAAATTTGTTATTGCAAGTTTCACAAAGTTATTTTCACAACTTCTTAAAACTTATTGTCACACCTTCCAAAAAGTTATTTTCGCACCATCCTGTTAGAAAAACAAGACCGCGGAGAAATAAAATAAAACAAATGCAGAAACAAAACACATAAGACACACAATAAAAGAGAGACACAAATTTACGTGGTTCACCCAGTGTGGGCTACGTCCACCAGAGAAATTGCCAGGTCTTTCCTTTATTATTATCCAGCAAATGAAGGGATACAACCTACAACAAAACCCCCT